>JAAGAY010141099.1:0-15896 GCA_011801015.1 Ardeotis arabs | reverse complement strand
CTGCCCTGTGGATCTTGAACTCCACTGTGTCGTGGTTGCTGCAGCCCAGGCTGTCCTTCAGTTTCACATCCCCCACCAGCCCCTCCCTGTTGGTGAGCACAAGGTCAAGCATGGCACCCCTCCTTGTCGGCTCCTCTGTCGCCTGCAGGAGGAAGTTGTCGTCCACACATTCCAGGAACCTCCTGGACTGCCTGTGCCTTGCCGTGTTGTCTCTCCAACAGATGTCAGGGTGGTTGAAGTCCCCCATGAGGACCAGGGCTTGTGACCGCGAGGCTGCTCCTGTCTGGCTATAGAGCGCTTCGTCTGCTCTGTCCTCCTGGCCAGGCGGCCTGTAACAGACCCCCACCGTAACATCGCCTGCCCATCCCTGTCCTCTGATCTTGACCCATAAGCTCTCTGTCAGCTCCTCCTCCATCCCCAGGCGGAGCTCCACGCACTCCAGCCGGTTGCTGACATAGAGAGCGACACCCCCTCCTCGTCTCCACTTCCTGTCTTTTCTAAAAAGCCTGTACCCCTCCATGTTGACGCTCCAGTCATATGAGTCGTCCCACCACGTCTCCGTAATGCCAACAAGGTCGTAGCCCTGCTCGTGTGCACGCATCTCCAGTTCTTCCTGTTTATTTCCCATGCTTAGCTTCTGTATGAAGTTACTCTGTAGCAAATATAGTGAAAGAAATATTTTGTCCCGGTAATGAAGACTAAATTTAAAGTAGTTTATCAAGGATATTTGGGACAAGCCTAGCTGCCCTTTTAGCTTTTATGCAGTTTCTATTATAGATGAAAAAATGATACCCTCTTAGATGTGATACTCTTTGTTAACTGTCCCAGAATGCTAGTCAATGATAATATTTATATTAGCCCTCTATTTTCTCTAACTTTAGTAACTATTGTGATTATACTTCTGTCTGGAAATAATTAAGAGGTATTTTCCAGCAGTTGGTGAGTTAGAATATAGTTTAGGATGCTTTGGGATCTTCCTGGTGAAATTTAGTATGCACATTAAATAGGTACTAAAAAAGATTAACAAGAGGTTAACACAATATAAATCTGCTGGTACTACTGGTATACATCTCTGTATGCATGATCTATCAGCAACTTTGAATCCTTACAAATTATCTTTGGAAACATAGTTGGTCTAGTGGAGAATGGAAATTTGAGGTATCTAGACAGCAACTTCTGTAAGGTACTGAGTCAGTCCAGGTAAAGACTGTGCCAGTGATTTTACAGAGCAAAAGAGAAATTTTTATTAAATTTCTCTATGAGGAACAAACAAATATTTGGTTTGGGTTTGCTTAATAATTTATGTGAAAGATAAAACATAGAAACATGGATCTCTCTTTCACAAGGAAAACCTTCAAGGAGCTCTAGCTGTGTGTTATTAAAAATAAGCTTCGCTGTGAAGCTGCAGAGACATATAGTGCTATTTAGTTAAAAAACATCAGGAGAAGAATCTTCCCTGATTCTTAGGTAACTGATGTTAGCAGCATGAAAAAGAAAATTAATTACAACAAACAGTGTTAATTGTATTTTATTAAAATAACAGGTGAATTTCAATAATGTATAATTTTTAACTACAAAGGTTATGAGGGTGCCATATACAGACTAACTTGTTCTCTCCACTATTGGCAGACTGATTGTCAAAGAAGTTGCATATTATTAATTATTATATAATTAAAACAATACAGTACAGACCAGTAAATTAATACTTAATAGAGTATTAACAGTTAAAAGGATCATGCCAGACACCTCTTTATGTTCAAGATTCTGAGGTGAGATTGCCAGTTATTACACAAATATTAGATAACTGGAAATCTTTAATCATATTTTGCTTTTAATTTTTTAAATGTTTTCAGATTTGCCAGTGTACCAATTAAGAAGTTCACAGCAAATCAATCTTTTTCAGTGCAATGGATCAGAGTGCCTGTCAGAGGCTTGAATTCCTGTTATGTGTCCCCTAACTTTTCCTATCTCTGTTTTTCTACTCATCTCCATTGCTGCCCTTATGCTATTCCTTGTCCTTGAAAGAATTTCCAATGTGCCTTTTTCCAGTTCTTTTACTCCTTTCTTTAAAAGCCTGCTTGTCCATATTCTGTCATTATATGAAATCAGTCACAACAAATGATTGGCACCACAGCCAAGTTTGGCACGGAGAGAGATTTTTAAGCTAGCATCATGCCTCTCAGTTGCAACATTCTTTAAAATAAATTTGGTAACAGACAACAGAGGGTTTGCTGTCAGGGAGCTAGATCTAGCTGATAGGTTTTTTTAGTTTTTTTTGCACAACAAGTTCATTGGAGGACATAATAGTTTTGTAAAGCGTGCTTGTAACTTATACTCCTGTGGAGCTACGAGGGTAATTATGCATTAGACTTGATGAAGGGTAAAAGGAGGCGTAAAAGAAAGTGACAACATTTGAAAATCAGAGGGAGTTGCTGTTGGCACTGCTCAAGATTAGTTCATTATTTCCAGCATGTGTAACAGACTACAGCATTGAGACACAGGAAAGCCAGTGCCGCAGCTGTACCCAACAGAGATTTTTTAAGCACTTGCATGCACCTGTGGGACGGTTTCCCAAGATGGTTATGTTAGGCCAATGTTCCTCATAACTTACAGGTGCAGGGCTAACAACACTCAGCAAGCGGTGAATAGTAGGTGCCATTGTACTCAGTGCTTGGGCAACTAGAGAGCGTTACCAGTCTCACCAGCTTCTTACGACTGCGAGCACTATTGCAGAATCATGTGCTTGTCTGAATCCCAGCCAAACAAGGCTTCTAACAAAGAACTTGTCCAGATCAAATTTAAATATTTAGACAAAATATGCTAACATTTGTTTTAAGCAAACCACGCAGGGAATTTGTCTCCAAACTGGTCTGATATTTCTTTGGTCACAGGATGCATCCTAGGAGCAACTTTGAGGCTCTGCTGGCTGTTTCACATTTGAGCTTTTTTCTAAATTCGTTGAGCAAAGATGCTGGCCTGTATTATTGCTGTAAGTCAGCCTTCATACGGGTGAAAGTGAAAGGCTTCTGGCAGTGTTTACTGCCTTCTAATTTCCACTGTTAACACCTTCCCACTTTTTGTGTTATGGCACAGATTCCGTTTTAGTCATGAGGATTTTTAGCATTGCTAGGGTGTTATGAGTGCTGCTGGCTCCCTGGGGGCCAGTGCCCATCCCACTGTTCCCAGTGCAGGAGCAGGGCAGCTGGAGAGTGGATGGGGGGCATCCAGGGCAGCCTCAGTCACCGTGGGAAGACAAGGCTGGGGTGAAGATTCCGAACCCAGGCCAGGCACAGGCCTGGCTATGACACAGCCAGGGCTTGAAGGGAAAGAAATCCATCCTTTTATTTGTACATGCATGTTCAGAAGTATATTTTGCATTTGCTGATTTGCTTATAGCATAAATCTGAGTCTGAAATCATATGACGCAGATTTTTTCATAGGGGATTATTTTTACATGCTGTATAGGTATTATTTAATTGTATTGTCATGTTGGTTGTAGTGTGGATTATAAACTGTTGCCAATAGGAGCAATTTTGTTATTGCTGTATGTATTTTCACTTTTTTTTTTTTTTTTTTTTTAGAAAAAGGGAATGAATATTTTCACAAGTCTTGAGTGAGAAGAGAATATTTTTAACACTAAAAAAATAGAGCTTACTGTTTGGGGATCTTTGCTTGGCATAATGCATAGCCACAGTGCATATGTACTACGTCTCTTAAGAGGTACTCAGTTCACTCCCTGCAGCAAATCCATAGCAGTGCCTCGCAGGAATTGTAGCTGTCAGGCCTGATTTCATTGGTTTCGTCATTTAGAGATACCAGGATGTTGCTCAGCCATGAGAAGGTCTGTGCATCATGGGAAAGTGAACTAAAGAGTTAAATCCAAGTGAGAGTTGGGAAAGAATCACAGACAGACACTGTTTCCTTAGGAGAATGGAGGCTATATTCCAAAGGGAAACATTTAAATTTGAGATTGGTTGACATTTCTGGCTAATATGACACATTTTGTTTAAGTTTCTTCATTTGCTTTATGTCAATTAAAATCTCAATTCCAACCTAGTTTTTATTGAAAAATGTTTGCTTTTATGTTTTTAACTAAACAAAATTAATACTTTCTTTTAAATTGCTGAATTCCCCACATACTAATATGACTATAAGAATAATTTCAGAAAAAAATACCAAATAATGTGAATAAAATATTGTGAAAAAGCAGAAATACTGCAAAAAGAATAACCCTGACATAAGGGCTACTTTCAGTGCGTTTTAACAAAAACCCCTGAGTGTGGAAACCTCTGCACTTATCTGGAGAGCAACAGTACATATCAGTTAGGATTCACAGTCACAGGTGTTTCTGAAGAAAGAGATCCAGCATAGGCAAGAGCAAACAAACATGCCTCTCTAGACATACGATGTGTTAGCCTCCAGGAGCTTCTTAGTTTAACATTAAACCGAGATCCTACTGCAGCAGAACAGATACTGTGTACACGGGCATCAAAATGAAACCAGTCTCTAGTTGCCGTAGTTATATGGGGGCATAGGCTAGATGAAGTTCATCACCTCATCATTTTCTGAAAAAGAAGTCTTATCTGCATTATATACTGGAAAAATCCTGTAAAACAGTATTAATCCTGTGCTTTAATGTTGGCAAGGCTTATGGTTTTTAGGCTCTGATTTGTTTTCTTGCTATTTCCCTTTAAGAACAACATGACCCTTCAGAGTGGGCTGACATCCATCACAACAACTCCTGTTGTCAATGTCATACCAGTTAAAATTTCAAATGGCTGAAATCCTGGTTCCCTAATAGAATAGTTATCACATGAATGAGCAGATGCTGACATGGGGAGCATCTGACACTTTATAAATGAATGGCATCCAAGCAAAACATCAGCAGGATTGGATATATTTAGGTAGTTAAACATCTGCAGAGGTGACTTGTTTGCAAATCATTAAGAATCAAAGCTTGTTAGTTGTCAAAGATCCTTGGCATACACATGATGATTCTGAGTCTAGACCTACTGAAGATTGTACATTAGCATCAGAGATGTGCTCCCAAACACTTTTGGCAAGGTGAGCTCCCTGAAGTTTAGCGTAACACAGCAGATCTAGGCACAACTCCAGCATCAAAACACATGCTGTAGCAGTCTCAGCCTAGACACCCCTAATTACCTGGAGGTACTTTGAATAAGTTCAAGTCTCCATGTTTATACCACTGAGTTCTTGTTAAAACAGAAGGAAAGTGGAAGTTCCCCCTCTGTGCAGGACACTGCAATAAGCCTTCCTGAAAAACAGAAATATTTGTTATAAAGCAAACATTATGTTATGGAAACAAAGACATGGAAAGTTTGTGTGTAGGTTATGTTTCCTAATTAAATTATTCTGTCTCTCTCCCCAGACCAACACAATTATTTCTAAGCTGTTATAGACATCTGGAGACCTCTCACACCTCTTCCTAAGTGAGCTGGAACAGACCCCACATCATATATTCTCATTGAGGGTAGGGAAAATAATGGCTACAGGCAGAAACCAGATCTAAAGCTTTCAGACCAGTGCTTTGGCTCTGAGGTAAAACAGAAGGCATTACAGATTTCTGTTTCTAATAACTACTGAGTAAAAGTTGAAGACAAACCAAACTTGAACTGGAATAATTAACCTGGGAAATTCTCAGTGGGAAGATGGTACACTGACTAATCTGTGAGCAAGCTTTATAAATGAAAGGCTTTAAAACTGCCTGAGGCTGACTATAAAGAGTGAGGCATTTCTTTTTTTCAAAGGAAACCAATTTGCTGAGGGCTGCTTCGTGGGATTGAAGGGGTGCTTCTTTTAGGTTGCACATCACAAATTAGAGTTGCCTTTCGAGAAATAGAAGGTGTATTGATAGTAAACAGGTGGCTCCTGTTCCAAGGAGATTTGTTTGGTACCATTTTATGATTGAGCTGATGCTGTGACACATTAAGTGGAGCTTGTCACTCTCCCATCTGGGCTACACAACTGCTGGAGGCAGAACCCATTTAGGAAGTTGCACATTTCTTGCAGCTGTTCCTGAATGTTTCATAAATAACCAACTGAAACCACTGATTCATTTGGCTTTATTAAACCTATCTTAGGGGAATCATGTCGTTGTTCATGGAGAAAATTGTACACGGTGCATGGCATTTAAGGAACTTGTTATCAAATTACAGCACTTTAAAGCCTTACTTAGTGCTAATGGGAAAATTGTAAAGTACAGATCAGGACTTCTTTTGGCCTGATTATAATTTATCTAAATGACGGCAGTTGATAAAGAGTCCTTCATGCTAAGTAAAATGCTTTCTGCCTGTGGAACCCAATGGTGTCTTGTTTTCATTCCCCTGTGGATGCAGTTTATCCTTGGGTCTTATCTGGAAGAAGCAGTTGTTGCAGAATGCTGTGTTCACTTCATACATCATTTAAACTGGTTTTGTTATTGATGAATTGCTTTTGTAATTCACAGATGAAAGTGAACATTATAAACAAGGCATTCCCTTATTAGCTTTTCAGTGCTTTGCCCAATGGGCAATTTAATGCAACATCAAATGTGATAGTAGCTGAATGACAAAAAGAGCCTTTCCCATGCTTGTTGGCTTCTAATAGCTTGATTTCATTTTTAATAGGCTGTTAATCTTCAGTTAGTGTTTTGCTCTGTATCAGACGTTTCACTGCAGTAAGCTCAGTTGTTTGTCTGCTTTAGGTTTGTGTTGTGTTCAGTTAACACACCTTTGGAAGGCATTTGGTGCACATAAGATGCCTGAGATTGACTTTGCGGTAGAAAATTTTGACTCCCCTTGACAAAACTTTCCTATTTGTTATGATGTGACAGGCTAATAAAACTATTCATGTGCTAACTTATAATGATATCTAATATGTTGACAATAAAAGACTACCAGCTATTGGATTCAAAGCAAGCATCATGCTGCGTAGAAAAATAGAGACACTTTTGGGTGTAAAGGAGCTCTTAAAATGCATTGCTTTCTAGCTTAGTGAAAAAACTAAATACAGTGTGCTGTCTGACCTGAGGGAGACACACTTATTTCAGGTGCAGTTACTGTCCAAGAAGCCTGTTATGTCCACAGTGTGTAAAGAAAGTCTGTACAAACTGCTGAGAGCTTTGTGAAATTTATGTAGATCTTTTTTTTTGGTGAGCTAGGGAACAAGGTCACTGATCGGTTTGTATGAGATTAAAAGAGAGAAGAAATACTTTTTTGTACTGGTCTGGATTCTGATTTATTTTGGATACTGACTTGATATCTTTAGGTACTAGAATTAGTCTCCTCTGAGGACTCTTAGTAGCCAGAGATATCTAAGAGTTTGAACAAGCTTCCATTCTGTGATGTGTCAGTATTTTCTTGCCTGGTGTTTACCCAGTTGGACTTAAGGAGACAATTCTTATGCTGCCTCAGGTTTTTGTTGTGAAATGTGTGCAGAGGTCGTCAGCCTTGTGGTCAGCTGAACTGGGAAGATCACAGGGGGTCAGATTTGTTTTACAGCTCAGATCTGGGATATGAATATGTCATATTC
Organism: Ardeotis arabs; assembly: GCA_011801015.1. Lineage (NCBI taxonomy): Eukaryota > Metazoa > Chordata > Aves > Otidiformes > Otididae > Ardeotis > Ardeotis arabs. The sequence continues at coordinate 8,366 of JAAGAY010141099.1, read as the reverse complement.
ATTCCTTATACTGCTTTGGACCCATCTAAAAGCATTAACTAAGGATATAGATGTTTCTCCAATATATATCTGTATGGCTAATGTCTTCCATAACAATATAATTCCTAGCAGTATTTCTCTCTCAAATACTGTTAGAACAATGTCTGATGCTAGAGGACCATAGGAGACTGCTAGCTCTGCTGGAATGCACTCTCTCTTACTATTCTCTTATTTTTAACCCAAATCAATTCAGCTTGATGCATGCAAGCTCTACTGTTTCTTTTTGGTGGAAACACTCCATTCAATGTATCCTGTATGATCTTTCCTTCCTAAGCAATATACCTTTATTCCAGCCCCATTGTGTTTTTCTTGTCTCTGCGTAGTTAGTTTTCTGTTGTGTATCAGTCATATTTCCATTTTGTTATTCTCCTTGCATAATATAGAAAAACTTCATTTTTCTCTCAAAAGTATGACACATTTCTGAGCCAAATTAGTTACAATGCTTGTTTCAGCTCTCTTGCCTAGTGTTAGCATATTTTTTTATCCCTTATTGTTTACCTCTAACATTTCTTTATTCAGTGCTGAGCCTCTATTTACCTCAAGTTCTTCTTCTACTATATTTAAAATAGGATTTGAGATTATCTGAGTTGCTTGCACCTTTTTCTTCTTTTCTTAGTATAATAAACTCTTATCTCATTTTATTCCTATCTTTCAGCATGTCTCAACATGCAAGAACATGTTTTGATTTTTTCCTCTACATCTCATTAACTGGTGTTCTCTTCCAAACGTATTCACACAGAAAACGAGATTTCCTTCTCTTCCTGTTGTGTGGTGGGACTATTCATAAGAGAAATCTACTTTGCTGGATATGAAGATTATTTTTACAGATTCACTTTGTAAAAAGGCTACATAAAAGTAGCTACTAATTTTCCTGATGAAATCTTAAGGACCTTAAAACCTTGTCTTCTCACGCAGTTAATCTAATGAAAATCTTACAGAAAAATTGGAGCACATCATACTTCTCAATTTCTGTACAAGCAATCAGTTTGAACAGGTTATCATCAGTTCTAGAAATAGCAGTTATTTTTTCCTACTTCTTCATTCACAAGCTGGTACAATTTGATAGCTCCCAAAGTTTTGTGATGAATGGACAAAGTGAAATTATGAAAATGTAGGTATTTAGTCTTGGTTTGGTGTTGATTTAATTCCAGAAGCCGCATGTCAAACATCACATCATCAAAAAGATGTGACTTTACTTGAGGGCATTTTAGACTTCACTTTAAATCATATATGGCATTTCAATGGGTCATAAAGAGTAATAGTTTTCCTTGTCAAAGCATCTTTCAAACAAATCTGAAAAAGATAGTGGATTTTGAAATGGAAAAATTCAGAACTGATTTATAGATGCTTGAAAAAATGCTTATCACAGGCAAAATGAAATCTGCAGTACAGAGAAATATATATTCTCTAGAATATATTAATCACTGGTAATTCCTGCTTTATCATTTCAGGAGATTTCCTCACAAAAGTGCAAATTAGGGCTCAGTAAATAAATAGTTTCTGTTTCAGGGCTTGGCTAAGAATGGTTCTTATGTGTGCTCTGAGCAAATGTGTCAAGAATTATTATTAGAATTTTTGCATGTAGTTCCTTGAACATATCTGTGCAAGGGACCAGAGTTGAGCAAAGAAATTTCCATAACATTTTCTAAAAAAGGAATTGAACCTGAGCATACTCACTTACAATTCTTCTCTCATTAGATAGTTTGTGGATAATTTACAGAATTATTGTTTTCTGTAGTTGCACTTCACATGTGGTTATTCGATTTCATGGATTTCTACCAGATTTGATCTTCATTCTGATGTTTAATTATTGTCCTAATGAATGTTCTCTTTCTCTTTACCCACTCATTTTCTGGGGTTTTTTTTCTTTTTTTTTCTGATTATATTAATGGGCAATAAATGAAAACCGAGATTTTAATTGAATTGACTTTGTATGAAAAATAAACAGATAAATAATCCCATCACATCTATAAATACAGATTTATTTTTATTCCCATTTGATTGATCTGCAATTCTATTTCACTTATAATTCTATTTCACTTATGATCACTTTTGACAAGGGCATGTAGTGATAGGACAAGGGGTAATGACATTAAACTGAAAGGGCAGGTTTAGATTAGACATAAGGAAGAAATTCTTTACTGTGAGGGTGGTGAAGCACTGGAACAGGTTGCCCAGAGAGGTGGTAGATGCCCCATCCCTGGAAATGTTCAAGGCCAGGTTGGATGGGGCTTTGAGCAACCTGGTCTAGTGGAAGGTGTCCCTGCCCAGGGCAGTGGGGTTGGAACTAGGTGATCTTTAAGGTCCCTACCAATCCAAATCATTTTATGATTCTATGGTTTGGATACACATTTTCCTTGATTATTCAGTTTCATTCTTCATTATTTCTCTGATGGATGGAAGTATTGCTAAAAAAAAAAAACAGCTGATCTGGAAAATAATGCAGTAGTCCAAAAAATAAATAAGTCAGTTGAGGAAATAAAGTTGTTTGGTTGTTCCATTTACTCCCATATTTTGTTTGCTGTCCTGGACTATCCCCATCTTTGTCAATACTGTCTTTAGTATTTGGTATATTTGGCCAGTGCTGTTGCATGTCTACTTTTACAGTACCACTTGCTAGGTAAATATGACTAACAATAAAAGTATATTTGTGTAATGTTTGGTCCCAGCTAGATAGATGGCCAAAAGATCAAAACCAGTGTAATTTCAGCAGAATTGTCATGTCTCACACTGCCGAGGCTCATGCCCCAAGACATAAATACCTCTGTGTTGAAATGCACAGGATCACCTGAACTTCCAAGCGCTGTACAGAAAAAAAGACAGCCTGCATGCCTGAGTGAGGTGGTGCTCTCACAGACATTTTTTTTTTTTGCATTTCACTAAGATCTGTACGTCCAAAACCTGTTGAACTGTTGTAAATTTGGTGCCAAAAATGACATATATAGTACTTCAGCATTGCTGAAAGCCTTACCCAGGCTGTATAGACGCAAGGTATGTGTACCGCTGAGGGAAGTGGACTGTAATGCACTGGCTATATATTTGTGCCAGACTGCAAACGCTGTGTTGTTGATCAAGCCCATCCTGAGTTAGGGATTTACCTCACAATATATCCTTCATTTCAGACTGTGACCACTGCTGTTTTGCTGTCTCGTTTGTGAGGAGAGACACTGAGATTGTATTTATATCTCCAGTCCATTTATGAGAGCTTGGGATTTGTTCAGATAGCCAGGCAGTAAATGTGAATTAGGATTTTCAATGTCTTTGTTATGCTGCTGATTTCACTAGAATTGTTTCTGGTTTACACAGTTGAGAGTGCCATCAGCATCAGGATTTAGACCTTTATGAATCTATTGTCCTAAAGTTAATTTTTTACTTACTAAATGTAGTCAGGCTTTTTTAAGTAAAGTATATTATCCAGGAAAAAAAAAATCTTCAAAACTGTTTTATTTAAAAGTCCTGTGATTCCTTAACATTCTTACTTGACTAACAATTGCATCCAATCCAAAGTTAGTTATCCAGGTCACTAGTTCTTTCGTTCTTAATAGTACTAGAAGGAAATATTTTGTACTCAAAAGTTCAGAAAATAAATGTAGATAGTAGTTTCAGACCAGCTTTCTCCTAGCCCTGGTGCCGAGCTGTCACTGCAGGCTTAAGTGTCAAGGTAGAAAGCACAGTTTCATTTTTTGTGCTGAAGCCTGTAGTATCAGAAAAAAAAATCAAGTCAGATTGCTTGCTGTGCAATCCTAAAGGAAAACCCCTTTAAGTTATAAGAGAGATTCAGTTAAAGCAGAGTTTCTTATCAGTGGCTCAGCTATGGGCAAAATACACAATCTTGCATTACAGACATCTCAGAAGCAGAATCAAAGTGGTTCAGCTGGTTTCCCTCAAGCTAAGTGGATGAATACTGTGAGCTAGATTCTGATCTCCATTGCACCAGTGTAGCTCTGGGTTGCTTGTCAGTTTTTCATAAGAGCAATATTGGCTTGACTGCAATCAGATGGTGGTGTCCTGGGATAAATCCTCAGCTGCTCTATTTCAGGAGATCCCTTGTTGCAGTGGGCCACACCACTGTACTCTGATGACTTTCTGTTGGTCCTAATTTTGCTCCTAGGCATCTTTCTAAAAATCCTGTTTCCTATTTGATTACACTCCTTTCTTTATGAAAGCACCTGTTTGTTTAATATGCTTCAGGCTAGCAGCACTAGCTTCTACGTATTAATCAGCATGGTCTACCTCTCATAAAAGCCTTGCACTTGCCCAAGGGTTGAGTAGCTGTTGTTGCAGCAGCAGAAGAAAGGTTTTCCAATATTCTAGTATTTGCCATTCCTTCTTTCAAGATGTAGTTGTACCTCTGGGTCTGGAATTTACACAACTTTTTTGGCTCTTGAATCCAAGAAATATGAACATTAGACTGCCTGCATAATATCCTGTCTTTTCATGCGAAGAGTTGTTTTAGAGGTGTGATCTTTGGGTCCTGAATCTTGGCATGTTTAATTTTCACGATAGATTTATAGCTATAGAGGTGGTGATGTTATGACCTGCAAGTAGCTGTTTAATGTGAAATATTATTTTTTTTTCCAGTCTCCACCAGTTTAGATCATTAAACCCTGGATTTTTCAATCTGCAAGCCGAATTTAAAGGTTCTTAGATTGCAGAGTCTGAAACAAACTGTTGCCATTGTGCTTGAATATATCACTGGACTACCAATGCTCATTAAAGTCAGAGATCATTGGCCTGTGGCTTCTTCTAATGTCTTTTTTAGTGACTTTTATAGCTGTCATATTTCAAAGGAATGTTTTATGGCACTTTTTTGTAAGATCTCATACACATGATTTAAGCAGTGCTAACTGTGATGTTCTTGGTTTCCTTTCAGTCACAACCAAGGCTGTTTCTTCCCAGTTGCTATATCCCAGATGGCTTTAACCTTCCTGTTTATGCATCTTAATGTCTTCTGCCATGTTCTCCAAATGTCATTAATCACATCAAGAAATAAGATTGCATTTATACTAATGAATTAATTTCTAATAACCTGCAGTCTGGCTACAGATGATTCCAACCATGAAGTGAGGTTTTTACAGTTCTGGCTATTGGCTGTTCCTTCTGGTACCTGCTTCTTGCACGAGCTACTGTATTACCCACCATCTGGGGAATATTGACTCTTTCAACACTTTGACCCATATTTGGCACTCAGATATAGCTACCTGCTGTTCATAGCTGACTGCATGAGGATCTGTGTGGAGCCTCACCTCTTGCAGGGACCAGACTTGCTCAGCCTTTCCACAAAGCTTGACCTAATGCACTATATTTATCAGACACATTTAAGTACAGAAAGTAGCAAACTTGATGTTTTACATTCGTGATCTGGCAACACTTGGTGGAGTCCAACTGTTCAAAGAATCAGGGTCCAAAGTTATTAGTCTGCAATATACTTCAGATTTCATGTTCTAATTCATCATCCTGTGTCTGTCATTCATTTTCAGTTAATTACTTTATCTGTATGTTAAGCATGTTCTCAAATTCTTGTCATTAGCAGCACCATGTGTTCACTTCCTGCTGTACAACTTTAGGCTGTGTTTGGACATTTCTGGGTCTACGTATCTTCATTGTTCAATACCACAGCTGTCATCTGTAGATGTTTGTTAGTCCTTTTATGGATAACAGACAGCTCATTAGTCTTGTACCTAGCTGCTGACCAGTCACAGTAGTGAGTTACCCACCACTTCAGCTGTACAGCTAGAGTGGTTTGATTTTTTTTCGTTCCTTTTCTTTTCTTTCTTTCTTTTTTTTTTTTTTAAAAAAAAAGGCTTGAATGGCCTTGAACCAACCCTACTAAATGATTTCCTTGTTCTGCGCTTGCAGAAGTTATCCTGTTAGCTTCTAATGACCTGTGGGAGGTAAGACAGAAGAAAAAAAAGGGCTGTGTTTTACAGAGCAAGGTCTGTCCAGATGCAGATTTGTTTTAGCAATTGGCCTACTTGCCTCTGCAGACAGCCATGCTGGTGTCTTCTTCCAGTTTAATAAGTACCAAAACAAAAAAAACCAACCAACCAAATAAAAGAGCTAGGATATAACAAAATAATATTATAAGACAGAAAGAAACAAAGTGCTCAAAAAATCTAACAGAAATTCCCAAGAGGGAAAGAGATTCTCCAGATCTTCCCAGAAGTGCTTTGAGAATACGTTTTTCAATGATTCAAGGTTTCACATTAATAACAGAATGCAGTGCATGTGCTGCTTCATGAATACAAATAACTTTACATTCTACGATGCCTTAAACTGCACTTCTCCTTCATGCATCTGCCTCGGCTTTGTGATTTTCTATTTGTTCTACAGTGCTTGATGAGCTCTCCCTTAGACCAATGGCAGATGGGTACTTGCTTGGGCAAGGTTTAGGTTCATTAATCACCATGCAGCAGATGGAGAAAGCACTAAGCATTTCCACCCATCTTTGGTAACATTAGTTAGATACTCACTTTATGCACTTCAGCAGTTGCTAAAATGCATGCAGTGAACTACAGTGCAGTGGGAAGACAAATGCAAGAGCAACTGAGTATGAGGAGACTCTGATGTGCTGAAGGAGCATGTTTGGTATTCACTGGCAAAGCCTTAATTCAGAACATTAACTCGGAATGAGAAGCATCACCAGGTGCCATTTGATCATAAGTGTGTGACAGTTGTACTGCAGCTTTGAGCTGCCCATAAGTTGTAAGAGTGAATTCTGACCTACTGTGACGGTTTAGCCCGAATCACCACACAGTTTCTCGCTCACCCTCCCCCTTCCCAGTGGGATGGGGGAGAGAATTGGGAAGGAAGGAGAACTCGTGGGTTGAGATGAAGACAATTTACTAAAATAACAAGAGAAAACTACAATAATAGCAGAATATAAGGATATTAAAATATACAAGGTGAACAATATATGTTTTCTCACCACCCGATGTCCCAATGACCGATACAGCCCGTCCCGAGCAGCGATCACGGAAACAAAACCGAGCGGCAAGCAAAGGAGCAAAAGGGAGCCAGCAAGGTAGAGGGAATGATGCCAGCAAAACGAGGAGGAAAGATGGATGCCAGGAAGGCAGATACCCACCCTGGCCTGCCCCCACTTATATAATGAGCATGACTTTTATGGCATGGAATACTCTCTTTGGCCAGTTTGGATTAATTATTCTGTCTGTCTTTCTCCCAGCTTCCTGCATCTGCAAATTAGCGAGACTTGGAAAGCAGGGCGGTGTCCTTGGTCTCATTCACAAGAACTCATATCATCAGGGTGTTTATCAACATTCTTCACACACGAAATCCAAAACATACCAGCTACTGAGAGGAAAAATTAACTCCATCCCTGTCAAAACCAGGACACCTAATTATCTCATTTATTTCTCCTATAAAGTCCTATTAGATTAGACCTTTGAAGAATAAATTTTGTCCTTAGGAATTTCATGTTGAAAAATGTCTTGTTACATTTTTATTCGAAGATCCTGTGCAATAATGAGACAATAGTTATACCTTATAATCAGCTTTAACTATACTGTATTTCATGCTATGAATTCCTAGAATATCAGGAATAGCACTGGAGTTTTGGGACTCTTTGGCATGCTCTTTTGATGTGTAGGTTAGTCATGAAACATTTTCATGGGACTTTAGATTGGCTGATCTGAATTGGATACAGTGAAAATTTCATCTGTATGAAGGTTTCATGAACACTCAGTAAAAACTTGCCAATATGGGCCAGTTTGTTTACTGAACAGGAGGTTCTGATGTACAAACACTAAAATACTCATCTGAAAGTATTTCTTGATCTGCTTCCAAGGAACATTAAAAAGCATAAAAAAATCCATGCAACAGAGCAATCTGTTTTGTTCTGAGTGTTCTTTTCTAATTCTGGAACCTAATCAGTCAATGCAATGATTGTCTCAGCCTAAACAAAGTTATTGAATCCTCATGTATGGTTTATGCAAATGTGATGTTTCTTAAAATATGCTAGCAGTATATTCATTTGGAGAACATCAATTTTATGCCAGGAACTAAACTGAGAGGAATTTCATGTTAAAATATCTGACAGAAGGCTTTTTGCAGCTGAATTTGACATGATTATGTGGTTCTGTGGTTGCATAATCATGTTTCTACTATATAAGAAACATATATATTTCCCATATATATAAAAGTCTTAACTGTGGAATTGATTGCAGCTTAAATTACATTTCCTACTGCATTTCAAAAGGCCACAAGTTTAAGTACATTATTCTGCCATGGGCTTGATTTAAGCTAGTGCAATACCTTTTTCAGTTTTCATTATGCTCTTTGCCATGAAAAAAGATTTGTCAAGAGAA
>JAAGAY010141090.1:0-21152 GCA_011801015.1 Ardeotis arabs | reverse complement strand
CTGGGGCAGCTGTTCTGGAGAGACTGCACCCCGTGGAAGAGATGACCCACGCCAGAGCAGTTTCACGAAGGACTGTGGTGTATGGGTGGGGCCCCACACTGGAGCAGGGGAGGAATGTGAGGAGTTCTTCCCCCGACTATGAAGCAGCGTGTAATGAACTGACCGCAACCCCCATTCCCTCTTCCCCGCTGTGCCGCTCGGAGCGGGAAGGTAGTAGAGATAATGTTAAGCTCAGGAAGAGGGAGGGGTGGGGAGGAGGTTTTTTTTTTTTATCTTGTTCTCTGTCTCATTATCCTGCTAGTTTTAGTAATAAATGAATAGTTTTCCCAAGTCGAGTCTGTTTTTGCCCGTGACGGTAACTTTAAGGATTTCTCCCTGTCCTTATCTCAAACCTCGAGCCGTTTTTCTTCTATTATCTCCCCCTGTTCTCTCGGAGGGTGGGGGGAGGGAGAGAGAGACTGCGTAGTCTGGTCCCGATCCGGGCTAAACTACGACAGACCTTAGTCACCTAGCCTTTGTGTTGCAGTTTTCCCTGCTAAAACCTATCTATGCACTTAATGCACGTGTGTACAGCTGACTGAAGGCTGGAAATTCTTCCAGAAGGTAGCCAGGGTCAAGCATCAGAACTAGAAAGCAGTAGTGAAAGACCTCCCAAAGATCTTTCAGATTAATATTATTAATAGACACTGTGACAGAGAGGGATCACTGCAGCTCACTGTGTTTTCCTAATGCTGCTCTGGAAGCTCTAAACACCTGCAGCACAGTAATCTCAGGATATGGGAGTGACTCAGCCTCCTGAATAGCTGGACAAGGAAGGCTGCAGGATCTCAGAGGTGAAAGCGCCTTGCCTTCAGGGAAAGAAAGGAAGGGTCAGATGAATCACAGCACCGTGTAACTCCTCCTCCAACATAACTCTTCTCTAGTGGACTCATTACCAGCTGAGGACAAGGTAGTGCTGATTTCTTGAACTGAAAACAAAAGGCCAAACCCTATGCACCACAAATAAGCTTTTAAAGTGAAAGCCACCGGTCACTAGACCTCATGCAAACCAGTCAGATAGCACCTCCCCTGCTCGTAGCCCGCATGGAAACCTGGAGCAGGGCAGGGACCCTGGCACTGGAAAGTAGCCAAGGGCACCTCATATTTAGGTCTTATGCTTAAAGGAGCCTCCCACAGCTGCAACCCTCGGGGTGGGAATGGAGATGCTTGAGATCTGTGCTGTGATATTGTAAGCAGCCACAGTGCCACGGCAGCAACATGACTTCAGCACTTCACGCCTGCAATGAGATACTGATGATAATTAGCACTGAAAACACTACTGATGTAAAACATAGCACTACTGACATCTCTAGTGCTATCCTCAGTTTGAGTCAGACTGAAGGTGGATGTTAATATAATGGGTATCATCTTGTATTTCCCATGGTCCTGGAGGTCTATGCCAAATCAAGCCAGAAGTTAAATATTAAAAGTACAGTCCTTTGACACCTGGAATCTTTTCCATCAGCATCAGAACGTCCACATAATTTATATATCACAAATATCATTTGGGAGGATTAAATACGAAAATAATATATCAAAGATTTGTTATTGTAAGGGAAATCATTTGCAGCATACAACAGCCCAACAGAAAAAAAAGCCTGACTGCTGTGATGAATAATGCATATTGCCTATGGTACTAATTAACCTTGTACTCCAGTAAGACATTACGGAACAATAAGGCTAATTTGAATGTGGCCCAACACTTTTCCCAATGGCATCTAGAAATCAGTCTTTGTAACATGTAAAATTTGAATTTGCTAAATCAGAAGCCTTTCCTCCATAAGCTTTCAGAAATAATATTTTTGCTCTCTGTATTTGTAGCCCATGTTGTTTCCATGCACATAACACAATGTAAAACACAGGAGACCCTGGAACCAGAAATCATACAGCTTAGCTTTCCATGGGCCATCACCCATCTGCCAGCAGCACGCAGGCAGAGACAGCATGCCTCCGACTAAATCCCACAACACCTCTGCAGATGTCCTACCGACATAACTATAGCGTGACTGCTGCACAGTCTTGGTTTCTCCCTGATCAGAGTGGCAAAACACTTACAACAAGCTCACTGAAAACGAACACCGATTGTTAAGCTAATTCTTTCATGCTTCCAACCTAAAAGCAATGCCTCCACCTGAAAGCACTGACTCTAGTTTGGGCTAGTCTTGCTTTTCTTGTAACATACTCATTTTCTTGCTAGCCCAAACCTACACATAGTATTAAAACACTGTTACAGCCCAGAGCCGTAGCAGGTTTGTGATTCCCTCGGACTAAATTAAGGTGAACCGACACCAAACGATCAATTTAGGATTTTATTTAACATTTGGAGGAACGACTCAACTTTGGAAACTTGGAAGGACCAAAGGGGGTTGACAGCCAGGGCTCTTAGCAGAATATTTCTAAGAAGGAAAAGGAAAACAGAAAAGAAAAAGAGGAAAAGAGGGAAAGAGATATCACCACCCTTGGATCCAGCGACGACAACAGGCGGGTGGGCACGCAGATCCTCCGGTGGGGTGGCGGGCACGTGGCTTCTGGTGGCAGGGCCACGGTGGCGGGCGGCCGTGATGGTCTTCTGGTGGGGGGCTCACCACGCCGCTCTCCCAGGTGGTGTCTTTTATAATCTAATCCCCGCCTCCAGTTCTGCCCCTTGAAGCGTCTGGTTCCAGAAAGTTCTGAGTCCTCTGCGCAGGCAGCGAAGCGGGCGCTAATGTGAGGAGTGGTCGGAAGCCTCCTCCTCAGATGACCGCTGTGTGACCCCTGCCCATATTTGGCAAGTCGTTAACAGGGGCCTGGGGCACCCGGCGCCACAGCCACAACAATGTTTGAGACATTAACTCTTTCGGTCCCTGACAAACACATATGCCACGTTCGAAGCACTTTCTTGTTAGTCACGTGCACAGCACGCACAAAGCGTGGCAAACTACTTGCACGTGTAGGCATGACTGAAGACACATCATGCACAAGCATCTTGATAAACACCTTTTGTAAGAGCATACTTTCAAACCTAAGTTTACAGTCATGGGATCAAGTTTTCAGATAACACTGGTCAACTGCTTTATATACCAAAGTCTGCTCTAGCATAGGCTTATCTTGGGGGGCGGGGGGGACGACGGTGGTGGGGGGAACCCACACAAAAAATCCAAAAAACCCCCACCACACACCAAGAAAAAAAAGCAGACTTTCTGGCTCTCTGCAAGCATCCTTCTGCCCTGGGAATTGCTGGGAGGCCACCAAACCCAACAGTACCCTAAAATATTTTGGAAGGGCAAGGTCTGGCAGGGGGCACTGCCCCCCAGTCTACCAGTGCACTTAACATGCTACATCTCAAAGCCAGTGCATAACTTGCCACCTTCAACATCAGGATGACACAGCTCTTGTCAATGTCATTGGTGACACTCAGAGCTCAGTCAATAACAGACCCATACAATTATTTTGTCCCCAAGCACCAGATTTCCACTGGCAGCCGTCCCACACACCAGAGAGTGAAAACTCCATGTAGCACACTAGCAAAAAAGCACCAGCAGATGCCTGACTTGACTGCTGAATATTGTGTTACTGACATGTCCAGGAGGTGAGAGCCCAAAGACATCAATGATAATGATGCCAAATGCAAAGCAAGAGTCACTTGAGCAAACAGCACTGCAGCAGCAGCTTAGGGAAGGCTTCTTATGATGCACCAAGTCCTGCAAGCAAGCTTGAAGGGCTGACATACCATTTTAAACTCTAATAAGAGTAAAGAGAGACTCAAGACTTCCCTACTCTTTTTGATGGAGCACAGTGCAGAAACATGTGGATGAACTTTAGCCTGTGTCCCCCTGCACAAGATGAGAAAAAGACAGACAATCACAAAGAGCCAGAAACTCTGTGTTATCTGGGAGGTTTGGAGGAGATCAGGATCAGACTATTTGCTAAGAAATAGGTCTGATCAGAGTTACATCAATCATTATGAACTAAATTTCTATCCTATAGGCTGTACTCTGCTGGCAGTCAGTGCAATGCTTAATAAAGATCTAGGCCAGGAAATAATTTCGTTAAGAATATATTATAAAGGATTATAATTTCCTTCCCACTAAAATCAATGATAAAATCCCCACCGACTATAGAAAGCACAAGATCACACTGCAACTCACTTCTGCTAAGAAACCTTCACCTAGATATATTAGTCTGGCAGCACTACCCTGCATTAAGGGCTCCAAGTGCTATTTCTGCCAGGCTCACCAGCGGAGGCACCAACAGGACGGCTTCTTTCTCTCTCTGGTACTAGCTAGACTCTCAATGTGGACTGATACGCCTTTGCACATGAGTGATCAATTAAGTCTTTTGAGCATACGCTTGTCTTTGCATCTGCCTGTGTGGGCCCACGCAGCTCTGACTTAAGCCAGGTACGTAGGCATTACCCACTGCTGGCTTTGTTGGAGGATGCTACAGCTGTCACAACACAAGAGCAGGTCCCAGCTGCCATGACACCTCATTTGTCTGGGCAGCAGCATGGCTGGAAGGATGATTGCCCTGTTTTAGTCGAAGTATGCAAGACAATCAAGGCCAGCTAAGCAAACTAGTTTTGACATATTAAATTGTGCTTGAACTGTGAGAGCAAAGAAAAATAATGTAAAAGCTCTTCTGAAAAAAAAAAAAAAAACACAAAAGACTTTTCAAATAAATAAATAATATAGAATCATAGAATGGTTAGGGTTGGAAAGAACCTTCAAAGGTCATCTTGTCCAATCCCCCTGCAAGGAGCAGGGACATCTCCAACTAGATCAGGTTGCTCAGAGCCTCATCCAGCCTGGCCTTGAATATTTCCAGGAATGGGGCATCAACCACCTCTCTGGGCAACCTGTTCCAGTGTTCTACCACTCTCATTGTAAAAAAATTTTTCCTAATATGTAACCTAAATCTACCTCCCTCTATTTTAAAACCATTACCCCTTATCCTATCACAACAGGTCCTGCTAAAGAGTCTCTCCCTGTTTTTCCTGTAGGCTGCCGTTAGGTACTGGAAGACTGCTATAAGGTCTCCCTGGAGCCTCCTCTTCTCCAGGCTGAACAGCCCCAACTCTCTCAGCCTGTCCTCACAGGAGAGGTGCTCCAGCCCTCTTATCATCTTCGTGGCCCTCCTCTGGACCCTCTCCAACTGCTGCATGCCCTTCTTAGGTTGGGGGCTCCAAAACTGGATGCAAGGGCTAGCCTTGTGCATGGGAAGGGGAGAAAAGCTTTTGTCTGAGCCTGACTGAGGACTTTGGGTAGGCAGAAAGGGAAAGATTATTTTGCAAGACAGACACTTGCTTTTTTTCTGCAGAGGTTTGTAGCCATTTCCATGCATTTCACTTCTAAGATGAGTCTCTTGCCAGTCACCTGCTCTGGCACTGAAAGAGCATCAAGTGCTCAGGCAAAAAGTAGCCCCAAAACCAGGTAGGACAGGAAGAGTGAAATCGCATCATGTGTATGCTTACATCTTATTAGCACACTCATATGCATGCAAAAGACATGAGCAACATCTGACTTGGTACTTAAGAGTTCCATTACTGCTTTTGCCACAGTACTCTGTGAGCCTTTAGCCATTTTTACCTGAAATTCCCTCTACAGACACTTTGCTGTAGCGATTTCTTCCTGGAGAGACAATACTCAATCTGCTGCAATTCAACAATTTCAATGCAGGAAATCCCACCAGCAGGTCACAGGGCATCCGTGGACCTTGGCAACTAACCATGGCACCTCCCTGTCATCCTGAATCCTTTCCTCCGTGCTGTGCATTTCTTCCAGTAGTTAACATGCCGAATTGCTTTGGATTTATTGTAATAAAATGCTGGGTCCTGTCCCAAGATTCCATCCTCATTGGCACTTCTCAAACCCACGCAGAGCCCCAGCAGTAATGATGTCCATGGTCTGGGCTCTGTCACTGCCTAGGTTGCAGGCAAAGCAGCTAGGAGTTGGGAAGCTGCAACCCACAGGCTGCTTCTGTTGAATACCAAATTAGCACATTCGCCATTCTTGTAAGGAGCAGCTTTTCTTCGGCTCTGCAGTAATTAAAAAGCTTCCTTTCCAGGCAGCTTTCGAAGGCAACACTCTGTCTCGGTTGCAATGGGATGACAGACTGTCTGACTCAGTGTAAGACCTCTAATGCATTATTCAGGGAATTAGTAAGCGACCCTTATGACCATGCAGGAGGCAGCCATTTCTCTCAGTGGTTCCCTAGGCAGATTCACTTTGTTCTCTAGAAGAATGGTAAGTTTGTTTTTACTTCTCAATGAATCCGCCTGGAGATGAATGATCTTACAAGGGTTTTAGGTTAGTTTAAGACCATAAGAAGAGCACAGGGGATCAGGTACAGCACTGACACCTAGAACCTTGGTTCAAGCTTTAGCCTCTGGCTGGCACTGAACAACTCAGCCTCTGGCCCAAGGCTGTCATTTGTTAAAGGGGGAATAGTGACTCTGACCTCCTTCATAAAGTACATCCTTCAAGATCCGACACAGAAAAGACATTTGTATGACCTGGAAATATTTTTAATAGTCTGTATTAACTATTCCTTTCCTCACACTGAAACAGTCACGTCTGAAGTGCCAGCAAAACTACTCAGGAGCCACTCAAACCCTACCATGAGGGCTTAACTCAGGATATACCACCAAGTCTCACTGCAAGAATAAGTCGCATCCCAAGCCGACACTGCCTCCTGTGCGCCATGCTGGCCAGGCAAACCTGCCATGGGAGCTGAGCCCACCACCATTGCCACCACAGTCACCTGTGCAGAGATGCCAGGCTGAAGGTGCAGATGTAGATGCTCTGCTGACGTGTATCCTCTCCCACCCACCCTGCTTCCAGGAACATCACCTGAGGCGGTGTAGAGAGGCATGTAGGCAGGAACAGCCTTGTTTCATACCCTAGCCATTGGATTTGTCTTGGTAGCACCACTGAGCTGCAGCTCTTAGAGCTTGGATTTTCAGGCAGAGAGGGAACATTTTCCTTTGCCTTAAATTGATAACTTGTTTGACTGTCATTGACAGTGAGAAGAAAGTTATCATCTTAAATCCCAATTCTTCAATCTCCAGCTGGTTTTTTAAGGACATACATTTATAAATATAAGACAGGTATATGAAAGTAATAAGGAACATACGTAAGCCTGGCATTGTCTCTTTTGTCTTTTTTTTTTTTTTAATCTGTTTTGGGTATATGGTTTGGGGCTTATATAACACCTAGCCTCGTTCTTAAAATTTGTTCCAGTACTAACAACCTCATAGCCACCCTGAGGGAAATAAAAAATGGAAGCACATCAGTACCATGGTCAATACAACCTTAACCATGTGTTGTTCGTGGATACTATCGTGTCTATACTAGATTAATTTCTTCAGTGATAGAAAATGAGCAAACTTCCAGCAAGATCAATGGGCATCTCTGTTTACACGAAAAGCAGATTCATCTCTTTCTGCAGACATCTGTATTGCAGTCTCTTTGCTCTTACTGCAGTCTACTGAACACTTACCTTATGTGGATACAAGTTTATCCAGCTAAAGAAATTAAATAAGAAGTAAGTTGCAAACCTGTTCATAGAAGGCACAATTGTGGCCTCCTTCTGTGGTGCCTGGATTTCAACCTCAACATTAACCCAAAGCCAGTTAAAATGGTCAAAATATAAAGCATGCAGAGACAAAAGCTTATTATTGAAATGTCAGCACATACTAACTACTGCTAAGTGTTTCTAAATGAGAAACACAAAACTGAAAACCCAAATTATGAACAAAACACAGTAGTACAACTCTATTTTAATACTCCATATAAATTAGGTGGAACGAGGGTTCTGACAAACGAGCTCTGGCAGACCCTCAGCAATTTGAGAGGCTGCAGCAACCCTTCGGATAAAGATTATTGTCCAGGGATAGTGCTCAAGTCTTATTTGCCCCCAGGCCAGGGCATCCAGACAAGTCCTCCATCAGTCACATCAGCTCATGGGCAGACTAGCCAGTTCTGCAGGGCCAGCAGCAGCTTCCAGCAATGGGAAAGAGTGGGCAGCTGGAGACAGCCATATCTTAAATCAAGGCATATAAATTCACCGTATTGCCAACCAGCATTAATGTACTTTATCCTTAATATTTCTCCAGAGTCCTTAGTTGTTTCTAAAAACTGCAATTAGTAAGCAAACTGTTTCCAAGCAATTCAAAGTCAAAGGTGACAATGAAAGCAACCTAACGGCACCATGGCTAACACTCCTTTTCTCCTGCAACACCTCTCCCATCCCACAAGTTAAGAAATTCCCTAAGCTACCAATAGATATTCTATATTCAAGAATGCTAAAACCAAATAAAGTCAGCATTAAGTAATATCAGTTAGTTATCTAAGACCAGACTAAAAAGCATATCCTAAGATCTGCCCCAAAATATCTTATGGCTAAGAAGTAAACATGACCGTCACAGCTTATACTTTCAGAGCCATCTCTAAACCTTATTTTATTTGCACTGCTCAATCTATACTTTGTTGGGAGGAATAAAGTACTCCTTAACTGTCCTTCTGGAAGACAACTGCACAGCAGCCACACTGTGAAGAATGGTAAGGTTAAGTTGATCAAAGTAATGGCCTAAAAGCATTGCTGCAGAATGGGGAAAGAGCTTCAGAGTCATTTGGGTTACAAGCATACAAGGTAGTGCAGAAGGTTACAACCCATTAGCAAAGCACGATATATTGTGCATACATGGATACTGTGCCTCCTCTAATGAAGGCAAACACACATACAAAATAAAACAGAGTAATATTTAATCAAACCTGTTGCAACATAGGGTTTTTTTTCCTGTGGAAAACATTTCCCTGCTCTTGTTAATTATTTCAGCAGCAGAACAAAACACCTAAATATATACATGCACACACCTTTCTACAGAATAAAACTGATTCCTCCTCCAGTGACAGCTACCTTTGCTGAAATGCAGCATTCAAATTATTTTATTTACATTTGAAAAGATAATACACACTGCATGGCCAAAAAAATCAGCTATTCTGACACTGGTTGGTTTTGTGCCTAATTAAAATTAATGAGGCACTTCATCTTATAATTATATAAGCACCTATCATGCTATACTTCTAGCCAATTTGGTTTTAATCAGAAAAATACATGAGAAGTATGAATGATGGGCAAAGAACTCCCTGGAGGGGCAACTGTATTTACAAATTCAGTATTTTCCATATACTGAATATTTCCATCAATGTTTTTCTTGCTATATAATCACCTCCCAGTAGAACAATTAAATTATTCCTGGACTTTGCTTGCTTTCCACATCACCAAAGTGTAAAAGCACGCTTGCCTTATTCACCTGAGTCCCAGCTGGGAAGTCTCCTACAAGACAGGCAGGATTTAGCAGTACACTGTCTTTCTAGCATCCATAACAAGGAGTTTAGAGGGACAATTCAGCCAACCTGAGGCAGAGAGGCAAGCAAATAAGTTGTGGAGGCGGCTGAAGAAAAGTTGTCCCCTCCTGCACCGACATCAGATGCAAAACCAGAAACACTGTCTGCTTTGGAGCAAAAGCCCAAGCTCCAAAATAAGGTTACTGGTGCAGTAGCACATTTCCATTTCCTAGAAATAAGGGGACGGGGAAGGGAATCGCTGAGCTGCAGGAAACCACACACAATGAATTTGTTAGAAACACATTTTCAGATATGTGTTTCATTCACAAGTCAGGCCTCTGGGATAGCTGCCATGCAGACACAGAAACACAATAGTCATCAAGTGTGGCTCTGCCATCACCACCTTTTAAGCCCTCAGTTGCCTCCCAACCCTTCACAGATGCTGCCTTCTGCTACCCACTAGCTGAGGGTCACTACCTCTGCCTGCCTGCTCCTGCACAGCTGCAAAAAACCAATTGCCTCCAAATATCCTTGCAATAGCTGATCAACAGGGAGGCAATCACTACTCTGGGAAAGCACCTTCAGACATCTGTGCTGTCTGTGCTGCTCTCCAAGGAAGATGAGTAACTCTGTTTCACTCCCAACCAACCAACAAAATCACCTGAGAACTGATTTGGCAGGTAAAGTTCTGATCTATGTAAGCTATGACAATTAGTGTTAATATGACAATTAGTTTTAATTAGATCTGGAATAAAAGAACTGCAAACACAAGGTTTTTCTGTAGCCTTTGTTTTCTGTAAGAAATTCTCATTTCTGTTGTCAAGAGCTCAGCTGAATTGCAACGCAAGTAACGAACAATCAGCAAAAATAAATATTGCTTTGTAAATGCACTGAGGTATGTCCAGCAAAGTTGATTAAGGGAAGAACAATCAAAAACATCAATTTGTAAGATAACAGAAGGGCTTGAACATTCTAGAGTTGTTTTACAAAATATCCAAGTATTTCCTCTGGCAGAAGTTCCTTTCTAAAATCAGAAAGCCATACTCCAACCCATCGTCCCTCCAACCCTCAGTTTCAAAGTTCTTCCTCAGAAAAAGGTAAGGGTGAAGAAGGATTGCACTGAGTTTTCAATTATTTTGTCCACCTCTAACATCTAATCTTGTCCATACCTTCAAGCTCGCTAAAACCAGCTGTATTCCTTTCACTGTCTCTTCAAGTAGCAGCATGCACCAATTCTTGGAAAGAAGAGCCTTGTGCCCTCCTGAACTCATTACTTGCCTTTTCAGCTTCGCTTTCATTCAGTGCAGTAGGGGTTGGTGTTTGGTTTGGTTTGGTTTTTTGACTGGTTTTGTTTTGGTTTTGTTTTGTTTTTTATTAAAAAAAACCCTCAAATATTAATTAATATGTGATTCAGCTCTAAAAGCTGCTGACAAAATAACAGGCTCCGCAAATCAATTACATCAACAGTTACTGCTCTGCAGCCCACCTCAGTCACTAGCAGGACCTCATCACTGCAAGTGTATTTGGGTCTCATTAGCATAACATGTCAACATCCCCTCCCTTCCAGCATCATAGGCCCCAGAGCCTTTAAAGGCATAAAAACCAGCACTTGCTTTTCACTGAGAACATAAGCCTCACTGAGGCTGAAGGGGAGGATCACTACAGAGAGAAGTACCAGAAAGTGCTCTTTTCATAGCTTTATTCATTTCCTACAAAAACCCAAATGGTAAGCCCTGCTGTATACAGTAAGCAACTAAAATTGAACTCACAATAAAATGCCAGTGCAGGAAGAAGGAAAGCATAGACTGGTGCAGATAAGAAATTGTTTGGCCAAACCCCAAAATGGGTAAAGACAGACTTCAGAAGCGCTACTTCAAGTTTTACAGCATTTTAGGATCTGGCCCTCAACTTGGGCTGAGTACTGCTGACTAAGGAGGAGATCACCATTAGGCGACTTGAAATTGGCCAAACAGACTTGAAACTGGACATTCGCCAGCTAGTGGAAACACTCAGGAACATTTCCTCAAGGACCCATTCAGACAGCACTGGCTGAACTGAGGCAAAGCCAATAACCATTGGTCCTTTAGTGGCATCAAATCACCACTCTGGAAAGCGGCACAGAAATTCACAGAGCAACTGCTTTCATTTCTCTTATTAACCAGTACAGCAATTTATTCTTGTGAATAATGAGCCTTAACAGTGGTCCTTTATAAACACGTCCCAAAACAGTCACAATTTACCTCTAGCTGTCCCATAGCAGTTGCTGATAAATGGGCCATGTTGCCAAAGGAAGTGTAAAAATTCAAGTAGTTTGGTTTCTTTACAGTACCTACTACCTAGCTGCCTATATTAATTGAAAGAGTGATCACATTATGTAAGGAGATCACATTATGTAAGGAGATTAGATAATATCATAACACAACCTTGTGTGTCCCCAGCGAGAGAAATTGCTCAGCTGTTACTGTCAGTGCCTTCTTCAAACAGGAACCCTGCTGACAAGATGATGAATTCAGAACATCGTTGCCCATTAATGATTTGTAGGCAGAAGGGATTTCAATAGTTCCCATATGTTTGCGAGGGTGACTAGGATTTACATCACCTCTAATCAGAGAGCGTACTCTGCTCTGCCCAGACATGACACTAGAGTTTGGAAAATGTCATCTTTGCAAAAGGGAGAAATTTTAATAAACAAAGCTAGGCTCTTCTGGGTTGAAAACATTTCCCAAAGCATGGTTCACTAATAACCTGCTTATGCCTAAGTGAAAGCAAGCAGGGAGACCGCTTGCAAGATTCGCTTAAGTGATTTATAAACCAAAGGTCAGAAGTTATTTAAGTACTTGTCAAAGCTACACTGCAGTGTGCCGAGACCATCATTACGTCAGGCAGGAGCATAGAGTGCATTTCCTAAATACCAGTCAGGCGCTGGGGGGAAGCATCTACAAGCACATAGGACCTTTCTGCCTTTCTTGGTGCTACCTGTTCTACTTATGGGCTACAGAGTTTAACTTTACTGTCCTAGAAAAAGACCTCATCCTTGTGAATATAACAATATCCAAACCAGAAAGCATTTTACTCACACAGTATATCAACATAAACCCATACATGCGAAATGCAGACCTCCTGGATGGCCTAAGGCTCAATGTCTCCTGTTGACTGAGCATCTTGGAGCCAACCAGCAGGAAATGTTTGGCACGATGACCTGGGTTAAACACAGGACATCAAATCTGGGGCCCTCAAACAGACTGTGCTGTAGGCACTCAGATCCCAGCATCCCATTGATCTGGAGATGGAATTTAGGGCTTTTCTGCAAACGAGAATTATGGGCTTTGGCAGCTCTAGAGCAATTAAAGTGATAAACTCCTGCCAAGGGTGCAGGCTGTGGATAAAGTATAAGACTAGTTTATGTGAGTATGCCTTATGACAGACAGGCAAGGGTACATTGCCACAAAGCATCTTTACACTTCCAAACTATGATCACAGTCCTACCCAACAAAGTCATATATTGTAGGGCCAGATGCTATCCTCTCAACTAAGAAAAATAAATTAAGAAAAACCCAATCCACACCCCAAAATGGAAAGCAGAACCTCAGATTACTAAAGTCTTCTGAAAGCACACCCCAGATTGCTACCTCAGCACTATCAGAGATCCAACTGCTCTACATGCACATTAGGCTCTTCAAAGATAGTCTCAGGTTTCTAGTTTAAACCAGTCCCTTTTTTTGGTTCAGGGTTTTTTTTGGTGTTTTGTTTTTTGTTTGCCTTTTTTTTAAAGAGTGCTTGGAGATATCCATCCCATACTGTTCATGCAGTGTAGGAGGGCAGGATATGAAGGGTGACTAATGGATGTACCCCTTTCTTCCAAAAATTCTTACAGGTAACTGAAGTCAGTGTCCAGACATAGCATCCAACCAGTGCATGTTATTTTGGGACACAGTATTTTTTGCCATAATGAAGCAAATCCTTGCTGATCTATCTGATTCACATCCTTCATCTGTGACAGTCTAGATTTCCTCAGCTTTGGCTAATGTTGATCTTAGCCCTCCTTTGTGCAGTATCAAACATCAAGTCCAACTCTTCTTCCCCCCTAAACAAGAGAAATATCTTCATTGGCACAAGAAAAGCAAAACCAAGTCAGATTTTGCTGTATCTGCAAATATATCTCTGCAGAAAAAGGAGACTATCCAGGCCAAAAAGCATACTTGACATACTGTTTACTAGAGGTTTCTCCAAAACCTAGCATACCTATGTTTTCTCTCCAGGTCAACCCTTGAAGAGACTTGAACTATGTAATCTTCAGGGGCACAGCGTGTGACCAAGGACTAAAGGATCAAGGCCACAGTTTGCTTTGGATACACACTGATCTATCCTTTGCACCAACACTACAAACACGAATAACAAGTGTCTGGAGTGAGGCGAAGACAAAATGCAACACTGACTTCGGCTGGAGCAGAATCCTTCTGCCTTCCTAACACGTTATCTATTACTAAGTGCAGCCAAGTAATAGTGCCAAGTACATTGCAAGTACAAGGCAATTAAGATGGGACTGATGACCAACATATAATAATTTTGCCAAAGGCAAACTGCACTGAAATATTTTTTATTTCCCCTTCTTTTTTATGTTCAAATAAATTTTAAGCTACTTTTTATATATCTATAAAATTGCCCTTCCATTGTAAAAAAAAAAGCATATAATATAGCAAACCATAAAATGAGAGTATGTTGCACTCCTTTAAGAGTATTCTTTTTTAGGTCTTGAGCTTCAGATATCCTAGATCTCTTAAGAGGACAAGGCCCACGACAATTTAAGAGACCTATGCTGACCAGCAACGCAGGAACCTTAGCCAGCTACTTGTGTGAAAACTTTAGCACATACAGAAGCATTTTTATCAGTGGGGCTTTAAGTTTAACTCTGAACAGCTGAGCTTCTTTGTATTAAACTATTTACCAGAGAGGAAAAAAAATCAATCAACTCAAACCACATCATATTCCACTCCCCCGCCCCCACCTCCGAGTGAAAGAGAGAAAAACATACTCTAAGTACAAAACCAAAAAACTCATCTTGGATAGGGAGATTACCTTCAAGCATTCCCTGGTACAATCCAGAAAAAAGAAACCAAGTTTCTAAAATTCATAAGAAAACTCCAATATTGAAGAAAAATAATGTAAATCTTTAAATAATAGATAAAGATTGCAATTACCTCATGGACTCAGTGCTCCAGAGGTAATAGTGGTGTGCCAGATTCTCCACAGCCCTGTAAGTACCCGAAGGACCCATACATAGGCATCAAGTCCCACTACATCCAGCCAAGGCCTCTCTCTTCATGCTGTCATGGTCATTCAAAGGACCTCAGTGGAAGTGAGACCCTGACCCACCATTGTCAACTCAACCAGACATGAAGGACATGGAAGAAAACCATGCATCACCTCGGCAGCCTCAGCACAACACTCTCCCTGGAGACCCTTACCTTGGCAGGTGTTGTTCTTCTCCTCGTATCCTGCCTTGCACAAACACTTCCCAATGGGCACCAGCCATTCCCCCTCAGCACTGCAGTGCATCTTCGGTGCCTCGTCAGTCTCGGAGTGGTTGACACAGACACCTGACACCTCTAGCAGCTGTGAGGAATCCGCCCCCGTGATGGTGTCAGGAAAGTGGGCCAGGTTGCGGATCACCGATGGGCATTTCTTGTAGTACACACGCACAGAGACCAGGGCGATGCAGGCACCCACGTCCTGGAAAGCGAGGTAAAATCCCTTTTTTGTTAGGGGTCCAACATCTCTCACCTCTGTGTTTAGCTTCATAACTCTGTCGCCGAGGTCTAGCTCTGTGAAGCTCTCATCAGCAGCGATGGTATCAATCTTGATATACTGGTTTTCTTTGATGTTCCTCCCACCTTCATCATCAGATTCAAAGTAATACATGTTAAAAGTTTCTTTGCAAGTCCCAAGTCCTCCAGGAAGGCTGTTACAGTCCCTCAAGGTGAATTTGAGCTCAATGAAGATGCGAGATGCCCCTTCATTAGAGATCCAGCTGGTCAGAAGCCAGTTGTTCTGATTCTGTTCCATTACCTTGCATACTTGGTATGTGTGTATTGGAGCATAGTTTTCATCCACCTCACCAATTTCTTCCCACTGTATAAAAAGGAAAAGTATTACTTTTTAAAAAAAAATACAGGTCCTGCACAATCTTAGCTTTCCCATCAAAGAGCACCTTGGGCTTCAGAGGTTCAGGAGGACTTTTTGGGGAAAAAAATATTTTAAATGGTAAAGTTTTCCATACTGGAGGCTTGATACATTCCTAATAAAGTCAGATAAAACTCTTTAGAAATATAAAAAGATATAGTTAAAACTAGTTAAAACTTTTTGTTTCAGACATTTTAGAAGTGGGAAAACATACTGCTAGGTTGGAGCACTAGTACTTTGTTAGGGAACAAAACAAAAGCAGATGGGGTCATGAGTTGAACAACCAACAAAAAACCTATTTACAATTCATCTGTCCCTGCTCCCCTAGGCTCCTTTCTACCACATCCTCAAATCACTGCCCAGTGCAATGAGGATGACCACATTTCTCCAAGCTATTCTCCCCCACCAAACAGCCAGCCAGAAAATTATCAGAGTGATATATGAAATAAAGGGGTCTGTGCTCTCCCTGAGCGTGCTACTCAGAGGAGTTCCTGCTGATGCAGAGATTAATTCCAATAAAGGTTACAGGGATCTGCAAATCTTGACCTATTTGTGTGTTACACAAGTTTTTAAGCAGAGCTCCAGATAACTACTTGCAGCTGTTTGTGGAAACTGTAGCAATTGTTTTCTCATTTTATTTTGGCCATGCTCTGAAGTGCATCCCTTGGAAGAAATGTTTTTTCCTGATCCAGCACACCACAGTCAGTAGCACCACAACAGAGCCTACAATAGAGACACTCTTTGCTTTTACAACTTTAGCGTCACATGAAGAGATTATATTACCCCACATAAGTAAAGCAAAGAACTCAGGAGAACCAGTGATTTAATTTTTGTTCTCTTCTACTTTTGACCTGTTCATCTGCAAGGGCCTAACTTCCAAAGCCTCTTCCATTCTCTGCTCAGCATTGCTGCCTGCATCTAGTCACAGCTGCAGACACAGCACAAAGCAGATGCACAGAGCATAATATAGAGGTGCTCCAGTACCAGGTTATAGCTATGTCCCAAGCTATATATCTCCTAAGGCCAAAGGATATTTTTTTTTCATGGGAAATATAGCCTGAGACGAAGTTGAGAGCCTTCTCAGCCCAGATGTCATTACTGCAGAGCTGACAGGGAACACCCTCAGAGTCAACATAATGATGAAGTTTTTTTTAAGGAAAATGTTCTTTTTAAACTTCAAATTAAAATGACAGCAACAAGTTGCATGAAAACATAACCTGCTGCTACAGTCCAAAATCAGTTTATAAATACCATCAACTGAAAAGCATTTCCTCTCTTCCCTGACCTGTGATATGAAAGTGGGGACTTCTGCAATTTCAGCAAGACATACTCACCACAACGCACCCAGTTCACATGTATCATGAGTCTTCCAAGTGAGGAACCTAACCTGAGGACATTTTTGTCATGCTAAGCTATATTTTCATTTCTAACCTTTTCTATGTCCCCAGGCTCAATCTGGCCATGACCCTGCTGTGATTAATACGTACTTGTCACTTCACCCTTCCTAGCAGTGCCACAGAGTTAGCTGGAGATGTGTCTGCAGCAAAAACTAGGTAATCTGTGCAAGATTCATGCCTAACTCTGAGGACAGGCAATTAACAATTACGAAGAGTAGAGCCACTGAGAAAACACACAGGAAAAGTATGCAAGATAGCACAAATCTGCAGCTAGCTTCTCTATGTTCCAGTAATTGGGTGAGTTTAGATACATGAAATTAAAAAGCAGAAAAGCCCCATTTTTCAACTACTGTGTTAAATTTAAGTGCATATATGCTGTACATGTGTGCTTTTAAGTGGATTTGTTTAACATGACACTATACAAATGTGAAGTCTTATTTTTACCACAGTGGCAATTCTCCATTTGATGAAAAGGGAGGGTATCCCTCCACTTCCCCTCCTCAACCCAGCGAGAGGTCCCTGCCGAATCAGCCCAGGGGACAGGTGAGCACATCCCAGTATAGCCCAGGAAAGACCTTAATGACTTCAAACGTTTGCTTTTTCTGTCTGAAGGTCAGAAGATCACTCAAATGATCACACACATCAACCAGCAAATATGGAGAAGTGTTAACCTCCAGCAGGCGGGGGTGAAAAGCATGTGAGGGCTGGAAATTGCTCAGACCAGTTTTAGCAAGTGAAGATGTGTATGGATGGCTACAAGGTACACAGTGTAACTCCGAACAACATTTAGGGAGCATCTAATGTGTATTTCTTTCAGAAAACTGGTGTTTACAGTGACTGTGATGTTACAGTAATATCGTTAGTGATCTAACTTGAAGGCATATCAAAAAACATCACTTACCTTTTTTAATACTTGCCAGATCAATTTTCAAAGACCCAACCGTCATGCTCTCCATAGTTACAAAATCAAGCTCATTTCCATCCCTGCTCCAGGAGTTGTCCAACAACTAAATCCAGTGATTCTAATAGTTGCTTTCATGCACTGAGAGCACGAAACACCATGAAGAGGAAGGTCCCAGCATAAATACATCAAATGAGCTACAGTCTAATCTCAGCTGCAAGAAATGGCACATGACTCAACATCCTCAGGCTTCAGGATGCACTGCATTTTCAGCACTGCACCCGGGATCAGAGCAAGACCCATCAAACCTAGAAAATCATCAGAGAGCAAGAGGAAAAGGAGGTGCTAATGAACGAAGGCTGCTTATCTCTGTATAATCCTCAAGGGAAAGCCAACTAGATTTTATCAGAGCAGCCACTGTTGTGCAAAATCTCTGCTCTGTCATTTAATCCCACCTTCTTCTCTCCTGTCTGCACGTAGGCGTGCACCATTTATTTTTCTTCAGCCAGGCCTGCCTCTCCCCAGAGACTTCAGGCAGCCTGGTACCCTTCTGCTTTTGCATCCCTCCATGAAAAGGGGATGGGTGTAAGACCTTCTGCCTGGTCCCAGCTTCCCAATCACCTCACACAAGTATTTCAACCTATAAAGGAATACAAGGATGAAATGCAGGACCTTATAGTTAATGACAAAGAAAACCCACCATATTAAAGAGGCAGCATCTAGCTGAAAATATTGGCATAAAAAATTAAGTACAACTGAAAAATTGTGTAATATTGTAATTCCTCTCTGCAGCACTTATTTTGAGATATAAATCAACCTGATCTGCAGGATTAAAACAAAAATGCAACCATTAATTTGGTGCTAAATGTTTTCTCTACATCTTTAATAGCGCTAAGAAGGAAAACACAAACACATTTCAATGGCCTGATGTTAAATCATTTATAGAAGATCTATTTCTGAGTCACAAATTTCCAGTACACTACTGCAAGAAAATTAACAGAAACTCAGGATTGCACTCTGCTCCATCCATAAGAAGCATGCAATTCACACATGCTGTCTGCCGATGGAAAGGCCAAAGATATCACACATCTAACAAAAAAATATAAGAGCTAAGAAAGCACTCAGTGGAGCGGCCTTGGGTTAAACAGAATTTTAAAACACATTCACCAGCTCTCTTTTACTCAGGCTTGTTTCTAATCTCTGGGATTCCAGGACTGTAATTTGCTACCACAGCACAGTAAAAGACTGGTACTCCAAAAACAAATGCTGACAGTGGAGATGAAAATTTCAGAGCTTTTGTTTATATAGTTTTGGTGTTGTTTTTTGTTTGTTTGTTTAGTTTTGGTGTTGTTTTTTGTTTGTTTGTTTAGTTTTGGTGTTGTTTTTTGTTTGTTTGTTTAGTTTTGGTGTTGTTTTGTTTGTTTGTTTTGGTTTGGTTGGGGTTTTGGGTTTTGGGGTTTTTTGGGGGGGGTGGTTTTTGGTTTTTTTTTGTTTTTTTTTTTTTTTGCAAGGAGAATTTTCCTTACTGATCTTCAAGTAACTCACTCACTCTTTTTAGCAGCCACTAAAGGTGGTGTGGAAATTTCAAGCCTCTTTCCTAAGTCCACACATCTTAGCACTGCTGAAAGAGAAATCAGGCACTTTGCAATATCCTAGGAGTCCTAAGAGGGAAAGTGAGTTTAAGAGCATTAAGCAAAGGGGTTCCTAAGACTTACCTGGAACCTTCCCAGCAGGATTCCCTCCCTCCAAGGACTATACAACCTGCCTCTATTCCCATTACCTATTTCACAGGCTCCCTGGTACAATAAGCCTCATCCTCTCCCATTTCATTTTCTACCCCACCACATGGAGCTCTGCAACATATGCCTGTTAATCCAGGTGTCTCCTGATGCAAAAATGTAAAATTGGAAAACGATTTATGCATTTTTCACCTTTTTTTCTTTTGGAGAAAGGCAAGGCTGGCACAGATATCGTATCCCAGGCTTTGACTGTGTGGAAGCATCTGAGAGACTGAACACGCATTGCCCACAGACAGAGGAGGGTAATTTTACACCAAAATCCTGCTGTCAAACCCAGCATGTGCACACAGTGGTGCAGACGAGAGCGCGGTGTGGGGCTATGCAATCCCTATACCAAGTTAAAAGGGGAAACCTGCCGCCCTTCCAGAAGGGCAGACCACCCCAGCATTCAGCACTCTGCTACTTATCCTGACTTTCATGCTAGTAATATTTGGGCAGTCTCTTCAATTTCCTTTTCTGCAGCTGATGCTAAGACCTAGCTGCCAATCAATAGTCTCCACCTCAGCTCCCATGCGCACATTCCCTCCCGCTACTCTAGTTTATCTTGCAACCTGCTCCTTCCCTCCCTTTGCTACTCTCCTCCCATCACAAAAACCAAAAACTTGTTGCCTTTTTTTTTTTTTAGCTGCCTGACAGCTTTCCATCTGCTGTTGTATTACAAAGTTAAAGTAAATAAGAAGCAGGTTCTCTGCACAGTTTCAGTGACTTCAATGAGGTCATGTAAGGCTAAATCTCTACTGAAAGCCAGGCAGAGCGCTATGCATCTTTTTTTTCCTGCATTGCAGAAGGTTTTGCAGGGCTGTGCTAACTGTAAAATAAGCCTGTGTCACCATCTTGCCTATTGCAAAACACTATGTACAGACACATCAGTCCCAAAATTCAACTGCTTCAAAGCCTGCTACCAATATTGCCAGTTTTATCAACACGCCCTGTGATACTCAGCATTGCTCAGATTTTCAGCTCTGGAGCCGTGTGATTAGTGTCTTTGCTTTTGCTGGAGGTGTTTCAGTCTTCATTAAAAGAAAAAGGGTTTTGCTGTCTCAAAGAACAAGATGACAAAATAGAAAGTACCCAAAAGTCATCTTATTAGTAGCCCCCTCTAAAGTGAAGCTGACTTCAGGATTGGTAGGAGCAAAACAGTTCTGTTTTGAACACTGGCATTGGCAAGAGGTATCGAGGGAGGTGATTCTGCCCCTCTACCCTGGTGACACCCCACCTGGAGTACTGGGTCCAGTTCTGGAGCCCCCAACATAAGAAGGACATGGACCAGCTGGAGAAGGTCCAGAGGAGGGCCACAAAGATGATCAGAGGGATGGAGCACCTTTCCTATGAGGACAGGCTGAGAGAGTTGGGGCTGTTCAGCCTGGAGAAGAGGAGGCTCCGGGGAGACCTGATAGTGGTCTTCCAGTACCTCAAGGGGGCCTACAAGAAAGACGGGGAGAGACTGTTCAGTAGGGCCTGTTGTGACAGGACTAGGGGTAATGGTTTTAAAATAGAGGGGGGTAGATTT
>JAAGAY010141088.1:0-22351 GCA_011801015.1 Ardeotis arabs | reverse complement strand
AGTTTTTTTTTTTTTTTTTTTTTGCATTTACAGATGGCCTAACAGCAGCAGTTTTTGTAGTGCATGATATATTTGCATCATAGAGCAGATACCAGTTTTTCAGCCATACTTTCTAAATTCTGTAAATTTTGGACATAGACGTCTAGCAAAGATTTAGTAAATAAATACAGTTTGAAGTGATTTCTGATTTCATTTGAGAATTGTAATCCATAGAATAAAATTGCTAAAAGAAAAAAAAAAAAAAAGACCACTATGTAGCCTTATGACCCATGATAGCTTTTTTTTTGATAGTGGAACTATTTTTACATGTTTTTATGGAACAATCTCTACAAAAGAATCTGTAGATGAAGGATACAGGATAAGCTGGATTTTGAGCCAACTTACATTATTTTCAGTCTAAAATCAATATAGAGTTCCTGAGATAATATTCTGAAGCCTCACAGACTGGAAAAGTTTTGCTGCAGTGGTTTGAGGCAATTACAATTTTTATCAGAATAAGTAGCACACCATCAAATCATAAGACTTGCGTTTCATTCTGACAAGTTAAAAAAAATGACTATCATTTAGCTTTAACTCATCTCCTCTGCTTTCTCACCTTCTAATTGCAGTGTTATAATTCCGAACTGCATTACCTACTTTTGCCTACTGTTATAACCTCACATGGCAAGCACCTGTGATCATTGCAAAGATGATTCTGAGTTCACAACAGAAAGGTGTTTTATGAAGAAGGGAAAAAAAAATATCAAAAAGATAATAACCAAAACTTCTGCCAGTCTTACAAGGAAATCCCTACATTCAAGCTATTTCAAAGTAAAGATCAACCTTTGTTGGCAAGAGAGACCACAATATTTGAGTCCTTTATCAGATATCAATATTCCCTTGTGTACCTCAAGCTTCCGTCTCTGCAAAACGCATTAAAAAAATCTTTGCACAAATAGAAGACCAACCTGTAAAAGTCAAGTGTTTGCGTGTGTGTGTGTGTGTGTATAAATATATATATATAAACCAACAAAATGCCAGAAATAGGGTTTTTTTTAAAAAATATACAAAATAATTTGCACAATTAGCAGCACCTGCTTATGTAAGATCAGGCTATAAAAGCACAAATCTTGTTCTACAAAGTCGCAGAAGAATATTGCAGTCTTGGGACCTGCAATAGTAGTCAGAAAAGGCAAACTATTCCTCACAGAATTTTCTTTAGTCATATGGAAGATTGTAAGCACTAAAATGAATACTTTAACTGAATCGGGGCAGGCACATTGACTTAATGTGCCTATTGTTCAGGAGGCAAGGAAGGGGATTTTAAGTGAATTCAAGTCATTTGCACAATTTCACATGGCAAGTCATAGACAGAAAAGGGCATTTATATCATCTGTCATTATAATTATTTTGAGAAAAGTGATTCACAGGGCCAGTCTTAAAGAGTGAATGATAGAGAGTAGTGACTAATTTTTCAGAATCAAGATTGAGGACCAGTCACCAAAGTCACTCGAAAGACAATGATTAGCACATGGATATAAACAGTAGTTAATCAGAAATTGCATGTACTAATCCTGTACACAGCTAAGGTCCTGGCTATGTTTATAACAGAGGACAATAGACAGGAAGTAGAAAATTAGTTAACGTACATCATTGCTGCTATCAATTCAGTTTTTCCCCTTAGTCATCTGTAGGCTTTATCTCTTGATTAGCTTGAAATCAAGCAGCAAACTGAGCAAGACTTGTTAATAATCCTCATAAATCTAGAGAAATAGCAGATACAGGACTCTGGCTTCTGTGACCAGAACTCTTAGTATCTGCTTTTTTCTATTATCCCAGTGGAATGTGTGACAATGTATAGCCATCACAGTTGACTTCTCATCCAGCGTTCAAGTTTTGTGATGAAGAACTAAGACTTAATGCAAATAGAGCTAAAGGAAGGTTTATATGGGACTTAAATTTGATACATGGAAGCACGTAACAAAATCAAAATCTTCCACTGTAAATACAGTCATAGGATGGATCTCTTGGGAGAAATATGGATACTCTTGGATTAGAGCTATGGATCCAAGATTTGTAGCTTATGAAAAAAAAAACAACCACCACCATATTAGATATTTCTAGGACTAAGCTAGAACACAGTGAGCCTCAAACTGTTGAGAATTACATGTCGTACAACTAAAAGCTGTCTATCTTCACTGTAATGACCTCTTTTTATTTCCTTCCAGTATCTGAAATCCTAGCATTATTTTAACTTGAAGAATGCTTAATAATTTTCAACTGCTTTGATAGCAAAGTTTGTCTTTGGCCTGACAGTAAATTTCTCATTAAATAGACTTGACCTTTTAGCTCATTTAAAATCTGCATTTCTAATCTACATGATCATGTTTCTGGGTGTATTATTTCTTGACTTGATTGTGGAGCTGAGGTGAAGTGAATTTGTTGTGAAAGGGTCATAACAAACTGTGAAAATATTGACTCAGATAACGTTTGTTAAAATTAAGTTAAAATAAGTTGAAAGTGGCAATCACAAACTGTGGAATCCCAACACAATATAAAAACACTTTTTTTTTTTTTTTTTTTTTTTTTTTTTTTTTTAGAAAATATATGTGTTCAGCGAATGATATGAAGACACTATGGTGCTATGGTGACCAGGACAGCTTGCCAGCTTTGCACAGTTTCTTTGCTACAGGTCTAGGCTGGGTCAACCACTGGAAACAAAGCCTTCTCCTTTATACTGAGGAAGGTGTGCCAAGCACCCTTATACTAAGGAAGGTGTGCCAAGTATAAAGGATTTCTTGCTGTTTTTGCTGCTCTTTTTAGGAATTCATTTGATACCTCTCTTATTTCACTTCTGCTACTACTTTATGAGATGTTGCCCTCCAGCACAGGCTTTAATGAATCCCAGCACTGTAGCATAATTTAAGAGTCGAGTTATATCAGAACATCTCCAGTTAATTATTTTAGAGTCCTTTTAACCCAATATGCTACCAGTTTTACAGGAAATTGCAAACTTGGATGAGTAAAAAAGAATCCCCTCTGGAAATGAAAAATGAGAATCTGCATCATTTTATTATCCATCTAATGGAACTGAATCTTTTCTTTAGGATAACATAGTCACTCACATCATGTTACAAAAAAGATTATATATTGACAGGAAGATACAAGAAAGAGAGAAATCAACCCTTGGTAAGATTAGCACATCAGTATAAATCTGGCTATTTTCTCACAAAACATCCTAGTGTCAGAAAAAGAATGCTGTTTGCTGAGAAGGCACAGGCAGCCTAGCCTCTCTGTTGTACAGCCAAGCAGTTAAAATCTGGTGGAAAGCTCCCTTGAGTAGTTATGTACAGATCATCATGTGTGGGGTTTTTTTAATGACTGATGAACATGGCTGCAGTTTGAATCCCTACTGGGCTTCATGAGTTCTTTACATAAATGCATTAATAGGGCTTTCTTAACAGACTGGTTTTTTGTTTGTTTGTTTGTTTGTTTGTTTGTTTGTTTTGTTGGAGTTACTATGCTTTAACAAATTCTGCTGCTCCGTGCATTCACATACCTGAAAAGATTGTCACCACTCCTATGTGTTTGGAATTCTAAAAGACATCATAAAAGCAGTGCACTGCAATGTGTATTGTATGCCACAATATTGACAGAATAATACTACCGAGAGTGAAAATAATTTTAACCTGGTCTGATTTTTTTTTTGGCTGGAAATGGAGTACCCCACTGTTGAGAGATAAAAGATCAGATGTGCTAAACAGAAGACGTTATGATTAATACATAACATAGGTTAGTCTTCAAAAGGTGATAAGTGACACCTGGAGTAATAATTCAGAATATACACTGTATTTAATGAATTATATCTGCTTTGGTGATGACACAGCATTTTATACAATGAATTGCTTAAGCAGAAGCTAAATCTATGTGCATCATATCTAACAGCATTGTTCATGAGTGTAAATGAAAGGTGTGAATAAATGTTTTGCTAGACTAGGACCTGTTAGAAGGCCACAGAAAGAATATAGATTGCTGGGAGTAATTTTATTATTTAAATATATTTTGCTATCTTTTAAGTAATCGTAACAAAGTAAAGAAAGGGTCACAGTGAGCATTTGATGTTTGATATGTGACTTCTGAGTTGTATTACTTAGTTCTAGTGATAAAAATCACAAAGTACTATTTTTGTTCCTAGTTTATTTTTGTATAAATCTTTTAAACAGGACGAAAGATGAAAAAGCTGGACTATTACAGGGACAAGTTGTGCTAGACCTCACTAAGGATGTTCAGAAAGTGGATATAGATAATTTTTCCTTTCTAAGGTAAACATTATTCTCTTTCAGGTCAGCAACATAAACAAGCTAATAAATAAATAAATAATAAAATACCCTATGGAAATGAGTTATTGCATAGAAAATACCTCCAGTTTAGAGACAAAGCTCACAGCAGTATGGATGTCTGCAATGATAGTCTGGAATTATTTACTAGTTACATATTTGGAAGAGTTATAGAGTCTTTGGGATGACTGATCTTCATTTTATCAGTAAGTAATTAAATAAACATTTTAAAAGCAAATAATGGCTTCTGTTAATATTTACATTAAGCTCTTATTTTTCTAAAATGACCATTAGTGTCCTGTAGAAATGGTACTGGTTATACTTCTACAGTCATATTGTCTAAAGGGAAGTGCAAGAGCATATGTCAGAAGAAGGGCAGAATCTTATCAACATTCAAACAAAGGCATTTTTTATTGCTTACTTAAGACTACTAATTCATAAGCATACAGGCCAATTTTTTAAATTGATTTTAATACTTTTTTCACCCAAAAATATGTTAACCAAACAAGTTGGTTTTAATTTTTTTATATGAGAATCTCGTTTGTTCCATTTGATCTGATGTTCCTTATTTCCCATTCCATGTTACATAATGCTAGATGTGCAACCAGGAAACTTGATGTATTTATCAGTACTGCCTTACACCATCTTGAGATTTACTATGCCTAATTTAATTGACATTATGATTAAAAAGCAAGGCTTTAATCTGAATACAAGTGGATGATTTAAGAATGTTTAAAATATCCTCTCATTTTTATGCATGTCTACTCGTAATACTGATATACAATATTTATATGTGTCTTCAGAACAAGTATTTTGTGTCCTGTTACTGGGACATTATTATGAATACTGGCAGCTTTATATACTCTGGCTATGTTAGTACTAACCAGAACAACCACATTCCAAGACTGGCCATTTTAATTTACTTTAATTTAAAACAAATAAATGTGTATGCAGTGTAATTTCATGAGAACACACAATGTAGTTCTGTCAGGGATTTGCCTATGTAAAAACAATAGACTTGGTATCAAAGCTTGATGAGTGCTTTCTTTTGGAGGAATGTGCTTCAGCTGATAGCTGAAGTATCTCTTCACCTTGCTGTTTTGGGCTATTTTTTGCTGTGCTCTGAATAAGCAGCAATTTGATATTATCTTTTCACCATATGCCCTATATACAATGACATGCTACTAGACCAGTCCTCTGGGAAGGAGATAATCTGAGCTCACATTCACCTGAAGACGGACAGAAATCCAGTATCTCAGGAAAAGATCCTACTAATTTTTCTGGTTTAGACTTTTTTTTTCTTTTTTTTTTCTTTTTTTTTTTTTCCTGTTGTTGTTGTTAATTAGATGAATCCTGATGAGACTATTCCATTTTGTATAAATAATGAAATATTAATTTTATTAAAGACTAGTTTTTCGAGAGTTTCTCAGAGAGGAATATATTAATATGAACTGGTTATCATCATTATTTAACAAAATGCATGGTGACCTTTAGGCACCTTAGGCTGTGATTCCCACTGGCTAGTAAAGATTTAAAACTTGATCGTATAGATATGTTATCTTCTCCTTAGTTTTAAGCTTCCTCCTTGATTCTGTAGCCGCAGTATTCCAGCCTGAGAGATAGAGCCCTCTCTCAAGATGGCAAATTTGAACTTTTCTAGTCAAGGTTAGAACTGATCCTCGGCTTCTATTCTACTCTAGGCATTGGGCTGTTATTTAATGTGAACCACCTCCCTCTCTGGCTGTCATTTTGCATGAGAGTGGCCTTGGGGTTGCTGGATTTTTCTTCTACAGATGATATGTACATGTCAGATGTTTTTGAAAAGTCAGATCAGCTTGGGCTTGTCAGTGTGCCTGATTAGTGAATGCCCAAAGAGCCTGTGGTTTGTGAAAAGGCTTGAAAGCTTAGATCTGTCAACTTTGTGATATTGCTAGTTGTGAAAAACTACTAAAACTAGTGTACAAATTTTAATAAAATTATCTACAATGTACATATACATTCTTAAGCAGCCATTTTGTGGAATTGCAGTCTTGGATTTATCTACTAAAATTCTATTTAAGTAGCAGTTCACACAGTAAGGTTTTTTTACATTTTTTTTTGGGAGGCACTGCTTAAGAGAGTCATCAAATTACTTCTCCTCCATAATGCAAAAGTCTTTTAGGGGCCTCAGATTCCTGGTTTACATTCACTGATAGCCACAGGTATTAAAAAATATTTCACGGAATAGGAAGTGATGCAATTATATTTTATGTTCAGTGACTCTGAGATGAAAGCTAAAGAGTATTGTTAAAGAAAATGAATTAAAATTTGCATAAAATAAAGAGTACCAAATCCAACAGTATGCATCATTGTTTTAGGGTTTTTTTTTTTTTTGGTTGGTTGGTTGGCTGGCTTTAATTTAAAAATAACTAAGTCCCCTTAACTTCAGGAAATATTACAGTGCACTTTCATTTCTTTGATATGGTGCTTATATTTCCATTAATTTGGACTGGTATTACTGACTATTATAACTTTTATGATATTAAAAGTAACACAGAAAACTAAGATGACTAGAAAAATGAGAAGCTTTATGCAGACTTTTTGAACAATCATATATTTATGATGTTCAATTCATATTAATACCCTAGAGAGTGAGTATAAATATTTCTTAATAAAGTTTTTGCAATATTCATTATTTTAATGTCAGTTGCATTTACTACAGTGGCTAATTCTTCATTGCAAATATACAAACACACCCTTCCCAGCTAATTACAGTTTTAATTATTGTAGTCAGCTGTCCTACAGACTTAAGTACTTAAGATTTTCAGTAATAAAAATCAAACTTTCATTTCTAGCAGATGAAAGTGTGCATTTGTGAAATTATGAACAATTGAACAAAACTGGCATTTGTAATGGCAAGATAATGTATAGCTGGGTTAAATTAGGTTGTAGGCTTCTAGTTGTTGTAAAGACAAAGATAAGGTTGCCTCAGTTTTGCAAACATAGGCTTCTGAGGGTATTAGACATTATAGGAGGCATTCCCACAGGGCTCACACATATAATGCAGGACTAATGCGAGACCTGTGCATTTCTCAAGCAGCATCTGAGGGCCCAAGAGGGACATCCAATGCATTAGTAAGTTGCGTTAGGTGTCTGTGTGTGGGAAAATAAATCAATTCCCTGGTGGAAGTTAACAGAAGGACTCTCCTGTTTTTACTGATGGTATTGGCAACAAAGTCAGTGTCCACATTTAGCTCGTGTGTGGGCAGCTTAATCTCAGACTGAATCTCCGTTCCAGTAACTAGAAGCAAAATGTATTCACATATAAAGATAGCCTCCTTGTGCCTTTACAGATGCCCTCAGATATTCTGCTACACATGAACAGCACGAACTATGCTGTATCTGTCTTATCTTGCAAATACCATATCACCAATTAGAGCCATTGTGGTGGGCTTACCTTGACTGGATGCCAGACACTCACCAAGTCGCTCTCACTCTCCTTTCTCAACATGACAGAAGGAGAAAATTCGATGAAGAGCTTCTGAGTCAAGATAAAGACAGGGGTATCACTTACTAATTACCATCATGAGCAAAATGGACTAAACTTAGTGAAAACTATTTTAATTTATTGACCTCTCTATGGGCTGAAGATGGCTTCAGGGCATATCCACCTGCTCTGGGATGGGCTGCAGAGTGGATATCTGTTCTGGTGCCTGGAGTGTCTCCTCCTTCTTCTCTGACCTTGGTGTCTGCAGGACTAGTTCTCTCACATTTTTTTCTTGGTCCTCTCTCTCAACTGCTGTGCCCTTTCTTAAATATTTTTGCCTGACATGCCATCAGTTTGGCTGAAGGAGTCAGCAATGCCCTGGAGTGGGTTCGTTGGAGCCAGGGGGAACTGTTGTTGTTTGGCACAGGGCCACCCTAGCCCCTCCACTTGCTACCACCCCTGCATCCCCTCCTCTCTACCAACACCTTGACACCTACACTCAAAACAGCCGTATTTAGACAAACCTACTGAAATTTAATGCAAAACAAAAAAGAGTAACTACATTCAGTGTAACATTCAGTGACTTTTTAATTCATTCAGTAGTTACAATGGATGTAATTTAATCTTTAATATATGGCTTATATTAGATAGTGAAATGACAGAGGTGCACAGCCCTTAGGAAGCGACTGTTTCTAGTCTGGAAGATCGTGCAGGCTCATTACTACCGCTCTTGTGGGAGTATAGTGTGTTCCCTCTGCACTGTCCTCCCCACAGATCCTAAATGGACATGGAAGGTCCTCTCCCTTTTCACATCCTGTCACTGCAATATTAATTATAATACTCTTTACTTGAATTAGTCAAATAATCAAGTCATTTGTGCTGTTGTGTGTGCTGAATGATGGTCTTATGAATAGCTACAGTTAATATCTAGTTACTGATGAAGCAGCTTGACAAAAAATAGAGCTTACTATATAGAAAGATTTACCTCTGTGTTGCAGTAAGGCACAGACTCCGTGGATGGTGTTCCGGAGACCTTTATTGTCTGTCAGCAAAAGTCTTTTATAATTTTTCTAAGTTACATGCAAAGTGCACGCACCTAATCATCTAATTCGATTGGTAGCAATATACTGTTCAGGCGTCTTAAGCTTCATTTGGATTGGTTATAAATTTTTAGTTGTCTTTACTATTTTTGCCTTTGGTATTTACTTATCTTGTTCTAATTGCTGTTTTTTGTTATTGAGCAAGTGATGTTCAAGGACATAGCTCAAATTCTTCAATATCAGACAGCTGTGCTGCACTCTCTGTTCCCACACCTCTGCATGTAAGAAAAAAAATGCATTTTAACTTAAGTGAGTTTTGTATAGAAAACAATTTTGGATGATCTGTATGTGTAGAAACAACAGAATCATTCTTTGTGCAGAGATCCTTGATGAGAACGACAATAAGTCATTTGCAAACTTGACTTTGGGGAATAAGGTATTAAATTATTAGTGACATCTTTGAAAGTCACCCCTTTTACCGTGTCTCTTGGCTGTTCATATTGTGTTATTCCCAGTTAGATTACAAAGTAGGGTTATCTGTTTTGATGACAAATTTTGAAGTGCATTTGACATTCACTGCCACTGATACTAACTGTATTGCTATTCAAAAATTAGCACTTTTTATTTGTGTGTTCATTTAATGGGACTGTACTGTTTTCTCTATAAAGACTGTATATTTTAGCACCATTTCTACTATTTTGGTTTTAATCTTGTCTAAGTTATAGAGAACTTTTCCACATTTCATGCACCTCCACTTGTGATCAAATTTAATTAATCTCTAGAATAAACAGCAACATCTTCTTCTTACTTTCTATGGAGACATACCTATTAAATCTAAATATGGTCTTTCATAATGTAATATGTCAAATAAAGTTGAGCAGAACTTATTAATGACAAGGGACTTGGCTTGTTCCTGAAACCTTAATTATCATAAGTTTTTAAAAAGTTCTGCAAATTGGGATTCTTAACAAAAAAGCACCTGTGAAAGATCCCTCCAAGACAATGGGAATAACTCTTCAGAGAATTTCAATTTTATTAATCAGCTTATCCTGCCTAAAAGAAAATTAAAATGAGGTTAGTGGAGGAAAATTTCTCATAGCATTATATTCAGTATTAAAAAAAAAAAAGAGAGAGAAAAAAAGCTAAAAAATAATCAATTTACTTCATAACCTCCTTTGTTTAAAATCAAAGCTAGAATAAAAGACAGGCAAGGCCATTTAGATTAAGTGTTTTCTATAAATATTTTCTGAGGTAGAAACAATTCTTATATATGCCTTTAAAACTGCTGTGTTCGCAGTTCAGTAAACATGCAGTTTAAGCAAAATAACTGTGTCAGCAGTTGATTGCAGATCAATATTTCCACAGTACTGCTGAGTGCTGAATTAAGAAAGTTGTCTATTTCAGAGATAAATTATTCTGATGACTAAAGGAAAACTGAATTTATCTAGGAGAAAGCTCAGTTTGAAGGTAGCTAAAATCTGAGCAGCTTGCATCATGTAAAACTTGCGATTTGCTTCTCCAGTAGCTAAACAATAATACAATGCAGAATGTCTGTGTTGACATATGTTCCTCTTCACTGCAGAGCACAATGGGCTAAAAGCTGTACTCTGTGCTCTGTCAAATTTTCACTAAATTTCAGACTATTAAAACAATACTATTACAAAAAAAAAAAAAATTCAGTCTGCTTAGTAGATGGAACAAAGAGAGCACTAGATTTTTCCTTCAATTGATATAGAAACCTTGGAAAGAGCAATCAGAAATCCTTCGTCATAAATCAGAATCGATGTTTCAAGTCTTTCTGTGCCTTTGCACAAAACCAGAGGTGGCTGTGAGAAATAGTAGAAATATGAGATATTAGTGTGTTTCTAGAACAGATAGTGCATTTTTTCTTTGTATTTTTCATTATAACAACCAAGATAACTTGGTGCAAACCTAGAAGAGTTTAACCTTTATCCTCAACAGGTTTATAAAGTTGCTAGGAGAGGTAAATTATGCACCCACTGTTCAAGTGGAAGTTGAAGTGACCCATGTTATACTGACAAAATTCTGTAAGTCATGAAAATAACTTAATTTTTTTTTTTTTTTTAAATTAAAGGCAGAATCAACCCTAAATACTAATTGACAATTCCTATAATAAACTGAATAACTCCCTGAGGAATAATTATTAACACCATTCAGGGGACTTACTAAGTTGTCAGCAAAATGTGACTTTAAAGCAACCCTTTAGTTTCTGATATAGTGCATTCATTATATGATAATGCTGTCCTAGATGTATAACAATATTGAATCTGTTTTCAGACGGCAGTCACAGTCATTTTCATTCATTAATATTAGTGGCAAATTATAGGTGTGAAAATACTTCAGTGTACAGTGGGTAATGAGCTATAGCTGGGGATCCTGCTCTATATATGCTAACTGAGGGCATGAGGCAAATAAACGATGGCTAAAAACATAGACAGAAAATATATTTTCCAGTTTTAAATA
This sequence comes from Ardeotis arabs, assembly GCA_011801015.1. NCBI lineage: Eukaryota > Metazoa > Chordata > Aves > Otidiformes > Otididae > Ardeotis > Ardeotis arabs. The sequence continues at coordinate 11,045 of JAAGAY010141088.1, read as the reverse complement.
TATGGCACCAATAAGTATATCTTAATATATACTCTAAAGATTTTCTCTGGGTATTTCATACTCACATGATCCCTAGGAAGCCTGTATTTATAATACAACCTCCAATGATAAACCAATTTTAAATGCTACTACAGAACTCAAAACTACACTGGTACTTAGGAACTACTGTCACATACCGTTAGCAAAGTTCAACACTGCTGCCTGGAATATTGTCAGGTATTTATTAATTTTCACAAGTAATATGAGTGTGCTTTTTTTTTTTTTTTACTGGTACTATAGTTAAGCAGAAATGAAGGTGCTTGGCACCTTTAAAGGTCATCTAGCCCAACCCCCCTGCAAGGAGCAGAGACATCTTCAGCTAGATCAGTTGCACAGAGCCCTGTCCAACCTGGCCTTGAAAGTTTCCAGGGATGGGGCATCTACCACCTCTCTGGGGAACCCGTTCCAGTGTTTCGCCACCCACATTGTAAAAAAAATGTCTTCCTTATGTCTAATCTAAATCTACTTCTAGTTTAAAACCATTACCCCCTGTCCTATCACAACAGGCCTTACTAAGAAGTTTGTCCCTATCTTTCTTATAGACCCCTTTTAAGTATTGAAAGGCTGCAATAAGGTCTCCAGGGAGCCTTCTATTCTCCAGTCTGAACAGCCCCAACTCTCTCAGCCTGTCTTCATAGGAGGAGTGCTCCAGCCCTCTGATCATCTTCGTGACCCTTGAGAATCACTTGGAGGCAGAGCGTATAAAACAAACAAAAGCTCAGAGAATATATTTTGAATTTTATTCTGTTTTAAAACAATGATAGGTGGAGGGTTCTTATATACTTACTTAGCAAGACTTAAGCAGACTTAAACACTGCTGTAAAAAAAAAAAAAAATCAAGGTCTTGCCTCACTTACCATTATTTGCTAGCACAATTGTACTTTAATATAAGCTTTACAAGACTGGGATTTATTCTATTCCCTGTAAGAGTGATGGCAAAAAAAAAGTTAGCATGTAATTTTAATTGTCTTTGTAAGGAATTTATTCTCTTCAGACTTAGGCACAAATGTAGCTAATGATAATAGCATTTGCTAAAATTGACCTTTTTTAAATCAATAAGCTTGAATGATTTTCTTCTGAGATCTCTAACAGACCTAGCTGTGGAATTTCTTCATGAATGTTAAAACTTTTAACAAATATTGAAAACTCACGTAGTTCATAAAGATTCAAGGACTTCCAACACAATTCCGAGATTTTTAAAAGCAAGACAGCATACCACTTGGGACTACACTTTTTCTGTCTTGGATAAAATATTATGGTGGTTAAACCAGAACGACAACAAGAAATCTGTTGTTAAAAATAGGTTTGTTAAATTGTTCTGTAAAAGCTAGATCTAATTACACCATTTTCATTTACTTCATTGTGGGAAAGATACATTTTAAAAGCCTTTGTTGATATAGTTTTAGCTTCATCACATTTAGTTCATGTTTCTTGCAATGATCTTAAAAACAAAGAATATTTCAACTAATCTCAAATTATAGTAGTTCATAGAATAGACTTTCACTAGAAATGACTTCTGAATTCTCGATCCAACGTCATTCAAAGTTTTATTAGAGGTTGAAATTATATTACAGGATGTTGTTTCTGTACTTTGAGAAGTCAAAATGTCAGAGTATCCAAACAAGGGACATAAAAACCAACAGCCATTACAGCATGAAGTTACATCAGCTGAGGTTCAGAAGCTTGTTAGAGGGATAAACTGATTAATTTAAATGAGATTCTGTAAAGTTGCATTGCAAAAAGTTCTACAGATCTCTGACAATATCATAACAAGTTCCAAAAGCTGTAACTGGAACCCAGAAATTTAAATCAGAAATGAGACATGACTTCCTAGCTGTAACTGTGAAAGGATTAGAGACAGAAGAGCTTTCCAGCTGAGATTGTGGCATTACCATGACCTGAAGACTAAAATAACTCCTTATATCTTTCTGAAGTACATCCTGTAAATTATCTTCTGAGGAAACTGTAAGGTTTGTTTACAGAGAAAATACTTGAATTGAATGATTATGTGGTTTCTACTCACTTTAAGATGTACAAATCTATTAATCTTTATCCCATATCTTCAGGGTTTATTGAAGAAAAGATTTTATTGCCTTTTATTTCAAGTTGCATTTTAGTATAACCTTTCATTACCAGAGAAAGTACAGTTCCTATTCCAAACAATGAGGTGTTACAAGCTTAGTTCAGAGACAGAAATTACATTAAGTCTTTAAGAATATCTTCAATCTTAGTATGTAGAAGAACAAAGTTTTGTTTTTTCTGTTTCTTCTGTAAAAGTTCTTGCCAGACATGCTACAATATTTTTCTGTTACCTATTTTTTCCTATTAATGAATTATTCTTAGATCATGTTATTGTTATGCAAAATGTTTAGTTGGATGTTTTATAGACATTTTCAAGGATGTATGGTTTTGATTTTTGGTTTTTATTTACACAGACCATATATGGCAATACTATTGCTACAAAACTCAATTTCTTGAAAATGTAGTATTTTCACAACTGTGCTGACATAGTTTTCAAAATTGGTTTAGGAATTTATTTTAGAGAGGTTCTTATATCATTGTCCTACAAACACTGTGTTATGGAACAAACATCAAGTCTCAGAAATGCTCTGCAATAAAAATTCTTAAAAATATGTTGTAATACAATAAAAATTAAGAATAAAAAAAAATTACTTACAGTCAGTGAAACGGTAAATGGCCACCTAAAAAAAAAGCAAATGGTGGTGTAGTAAAGACTGATTATTGGATAGGTTCAGATGGAAACAGCACACACTATTCCCTACAGCTAAATATCCCTACTGATGGCAACAGATGCACACTCACTTCTTGCCTATGGATGTGGACTTTGGATTCCTTTGGAAAATTTTTCTAGGATAGGCAACAAAGGAGTGATGACATGTTTCAACAGATGCTTTATTTTGAACAAATGGGAGAAAATATATGAACGGTGCATATTGTAGCATATCGTCCCACAATCAACATGTTGAGATACCAAGTCATATATAATATTCCTATCAATTATTTAGTCTATTTGACTGACTCTACTTCAAACATGAAACCTTATATTAAAATACTATGGAATTATCAATAAATCATTGTGACTGTTTTGTTTTTCTTTCTTGATTCAATTGCTGAGTTGAAATAAAACAACAGAACAAGATGGCTAGGTTTTAACAGAAATTGTATTTTTCATGTTTGGAAGAGAATACAGGAAGCATTTTCATTTTTGATTGAAGAAAATGCTTTGCTGTTGGAAAAAGTAAAAAAAAAGTATTTTAAAGCTACTAATATTTCATTTTTCTTTCATAAAATGCTTTCTTTAAAAAAATGCATTTTTGAAACTATTGAAAAATATTTTGGTAATTTTAATATTCTCTAACCACACTATATAATTTCTAAGCAAAATGTTTCATCAATTTTCATACTTCCAGACCTCTACTTTTCCAACTACAGCAGATATAGCTTTTAGCTTTTCCTTCCTTTACTTTTTTTTTTTTTTTACTTATACCACTGTATTTTTTTAAGGTCTTTTAATCCACTGAATATATGTCAACAAGTTGTAGACAGTGTGAAACTTCAATGAGCAACACTGATGCACGAAGAAAAGATTTTTCCATTATTCAGTCAATAATGTTGTGATTTAGCCACAGATATAAGCATATAGGCTTCTTTTGTTGCACTGTTTCAGGCTTCAGTAATATTATTAAAATCCCATGCTGTAAAAACTAACTATTAGTCACACGCAGAAGTGAAAAAATCACTTCTTTTTAGATGTACAATAAGGCAGCACAAAAGTCCTTGAAATAGACATTTCAATTTTTTTTTTTCTGTTTCTTCAATTAAATAATTTTCATTTAAAAGTGCTTAATCTAGAATTTAAAAAAGAAATCTTTATAAGTATTTCTTTACCGAATTAATTTCAGCTACTTGTTTCAGCAGAAAGAGAAGTGAAATCACTCTGAGGATATGTATTCAGTTTTAAACTGAGAGAGAGAGAGAGAGAGAGAGAGAGAGAGAGCGGGGATACCAGTTCTGGCTGTGAGGAAAGCTGCTGTACTTGTAACAATTTTTGTACCCAGTCTTTTTTCAGTGAAACACCAAGAAACACCAAATATGGTTGGTCTTACAAACTTTTATTAATTTGCTTAAAGCCTTTTAATTGGTTGGACAAACATTGTTAGAAATTATTCAAACTAGAATAGCCTTTATTACTATTATTATTACTGTTGTTGCTGTTGTTGTTATCATTGTCATAGTTTAGCCTCGCTTGGAACCAAGATACGCAGTCTCTTGCTCACTCTCCTCACCTTCCGAGAGAATGGTGGAGAGATAATATAAAAAAGAGCTCGAAGTTTGAGATAAGGACGGGGATTGGTTATTGAACTTACTGTTATGAGCAAAACAGACTTAACTTGGGGAAAACTACTTCAATTTATTATTAATAAAACCAAAGCAGGATAATGAAGAGAGGAATAAAAACAACTTCCGACCACCCCTCCCTCTTCCTAGGCTTAACCTCATTACACATTTTCTCTACCTCCTTCCTCCCTGAGTGGATAGAGAATAGGAGTTGTGATCAGTTCATCACACCTGTGGTGAACACATCAGTGCATCATGTTGTTTTCCTCATCTCCTTCCTCCTCAGAGGAAGCACTCCCCACGTTCTTCCCTTGGTCCAGTGTGGAGTCCCTCCCACAGGCTACAGTACTCAATGAACTGCTCCAGTGTGAGTCTTTTCCCACTGAATGCAGTCCCTCAGGAACTGGCTGCCCCAGAGTGGGGTCCTCCATAGGCTGTAGGGCGATCGTGGCTCCTCCGTGGGCCTCCATGGGCTGCAGGGGGACAGCTTGTGTTACCATGGGCCTCCATGGGTGGCAGGAAAAATCTCTGCCAGGAGCAGCATTACTTTTCTCCCCGTCCTTCACTGACCTTGGCATCTGCAGCCGTTCCTCTCACAATAAATACTTCACAATTGCCTCTCAGGTTCTCTTCACATCTTCTCTCCACTTCTTGCAGCTGGGCTGGGCCAAGTTGGGCCCAGACAGCCGCCTGTTGGGAGGCCAGACGGTGAGAGCTGCAAGGCCCGCTAGGCTGGTGCCTCCCTCTCTCTGCCCCTGCTTCAGCTTTTTCAAGTGTTCTTCCCTCTTTTATTTTTTTTTTAATTTTTCCCCTTTTTAAATACATTATCGCAGAGGTGTTATCACTGTCACCAATGACTTTGGCCCTGGACAGCTGCGGGTCCATCCTGAACCCAGCCAGGTCCACGGAACAAAGGGGAGACTTCTAGTAGCTTCTTACAAAAGCTGCCACTGTAGCCCTCTCCACTACACAAGACCAGCACAATTATTATTATTATACATGTTCTTTGTGGTTATTTTGCAATTCTGTTGTGGTTGTTTTGCAATTCCATATGCTTTCTTTAAACAGCAGATTTACACTATGTATTTCTGCAAATAATTTTCTCTCAGATTTCTATCTAATGTAGGCTATCAGCTTCAAATTTGTTTTTATTTTCCTTTTGTAATTGATATAGATGTTGTATTGTAATTAGGACTTTTTGGAAGTTATCATTGAGTGTTTTATGACCTGGAACTTATTGTTGTCCAGTGTTTCAAGGTTTATAGGTATAGTTAATCTCAGAAGCATGGTTTCTTCAGCAAATAGAAGTCAGACATTTTTTTTCCTCAATCCATTTCAATAACTATAATTTAAAGGGCATATTTCAATATGTCTTCATAGTTCCTAATTAAGATAATGAGGTTACAAAATATGTAAGAAAACACTGCTTATGCAGATTGATTTTCACTGTAGTTGTAGGAAGAAACACTATGAAAAGATTTATAAATAACTGAATATTTTTTTAAAGTATTTTAATATTTTATTTTTATATGGTTTATTTCTTCAAGGTTTTTCATACAGCAATGTTCTTCTCAAATTTGCAGCAATAATTATTAGCAGGCTAGAAAACAGCATTTCAAACACTATGATAGGTTTTCTGAAGGAATATAGGAGATAGAAAGTCATAAAAGAAGATTATGTAAATGCTGGATTTGATCCTTTTTTTTTAACCTTTCAGAATAGTCATAGACTGTTAAATGGCTTTAGCTAGCTGCTCAAATTATTATTATTTTTTTTTCCTTCTGAATTTCTAAGGCAGATTTTATTCCTGCTAACAGGCATCTGCTCTGGGAAGGCTGCTATAGCACTATTTAAAATAACAGAGCCTAATTTATTGGTACAAATCAGGAGAAAATGCATCACAGTAATTGGACTAACTTTACATTGTTAAAATTTACTCCATAAGAGAGAGAGACATTTCAAGGTTTCTGCCAATTATTTATCAGTAACAATGAAGAAACTGCTGCTACAAAGGCCCTGGGAAGTTCTTTGGTTAGAAATCTGGCTAGAAAGTAGACATTTGCTTGCCAAAACATTTTGGTTTACTACTATCCTCAGGCTAAAGAGTAACTAAGTAGAATACTAATTGTCTTTGGCCAAATGTGCTAGTCTTTTCATACACAGCTGCCAGTTCTGTTAGGAGTGAAAAATCTTGTGTTTTCTCCATAGTGTAGCACAATTATTATGGTTTACACCCTTCAAAACATTCTGTCGTATAAGTTCATAGCATAGTGAACTATTTAATTCCACTGAAGAAAAAATATTTCAAAGGTGGACAATTTTATTATACAACTAATCTAAGCAGCAGTTTAGAAATTTCTGAGGATTAAAGGGAGATTAAAATTAGGAAATAATTTATTTTTTAGTAGTAAAAGGAATGTTAAGACATTACTAATGGATTAAAAGGTGGATGATTCACCTTGGAATTTAGCTGGAATTTAGCTGTCTAAATGTCTAGCAATTTTTAAAGTTTCATTTTTACTTCATCAGGATGTTATATGACATAAAATGCTTAATCAATATAATTTTAGCATAATATGATTTTTTAAAATTAAATATTAATATGAGGTGATTCTTACTAACTATATAACTGTAGTCCTACATAGGTTAAATTTTATATGAAATCTATTTGTCCTTAGAGGGAATAAGGAGTCTTAGAACTGTTAAGAAAATACAACATCTCATTTGTTAGAAGTTAGCCTAGCATGTCTGGGGTAATTAAGAAAAGCGGTAGAACAAAGGTAGGCCTCAAACACTAGCTGTGAAGATAGGCCCTGAGCCATCACTTTGGAGCCAGAAAATCAAGGAGCAATGCAATCTGTTCTCAAGACCATATGTGGAGATTTTAGGGATGGGTTTGACCAGCGAATTCGAGGAGGGGGAGCTCCGACGACCCCTGGGACCACCAGAAGACCCTCGACTCAAAAGAATGAGCATGCGCAAGTGGGTGGGGAATATTATAATGATTATATATTAGTGCTCTGAGAATCATTAATGATTATGAATGAAATTACCAAATATATTCTGTCCAGATTTCCAGACTGGGATGCACATTAGGTGGAAGGATCCCTCGTGCAGCCGGTGCCACAATAAAGAATGCCTGCTTCTTAATACTACATTGGTGTTAAGGAGTTTGATTCCTGATTTCAGTGACGAGGACATATTTTGATTTCTCTTTGAGGATTTAAAGATTATATAATCAGTTGTCCTTTCTGTCTTTTTTTTTCCCTTCTGCACTTACTACATCTTAAATTTAAAAATCTGATATGTATTTTTGTGCATTTAATTCTCTTTTTTTTGGTTCAGTATAAGAGGAAGGAATGAAAGTTTAGAATTGTACCATATGTACTCATTGGGAAATTAAAAAAAAAACCCAAACAAACAAACCAACAACAAAAAAAAACACAAATAAAATCCCAAACAAACAAAACCCGTGTCAGAGTTGTTGAACAAAGACAATCGTGACTAAGGCTCATATCAGTAACAGAAGCTAAACATACATGTCATCAATTAGAAGATAAGCAAATTAAATCCTCTGTGTTTCAAAGTTTACATCTCTTATTTTGTATTGAGAATGTTTTTTTTTTAGTGTAACACTATATATATGCATATACACGTGTTACATTTATTATTAATATATCTGTATGTATACATCTTTTGGCATTACTATTTTTGCTCTTGAATCTCACAGAATGAAATATACTCTTTTGTTTGAACTAGAAGCAAATTAAGAGATATATGTCCAAATTCCTATTCTACCATACGATACTGTTGAAATTCCTGTCAAATTCTCCATGTATACAGTCATAAATAGCGTAGATTCTAAGTGAGGTACTAATTATGTATATAATTGTTCACAAGTCAGATGTCTGAGAACAGTGGACAAGAAAAAAAAACATGCTAAGTGAAGGATGACCTAGAGCTCAAGAAATGTAACTGCTTTCAAGAAACCTGAGTGCCCTCCTCCGAGCTTAATTTTCATTTACTTCTTCAGGCTAAGCACTTAATGTCAAGTTCTGAAAGATGAAATACGATTTGTTTTCTTCTTTAAAATACCACCAATGGAGGATTGTTTATGGAATTTAATATACATACATACACACACACACACACATATATATATATATGTATACACACACACCATGGGATTTAGCTGATGATTGGATGCACGTTTCATTGGAAAATAATGCAAATATGGCAGGGAGGTTGACAACAAACATAGAATTATTCTATACTAGAAAAAAATTGATAATTCACATGTCATTCTTTGCTTTACAATGTGGAATGATTATTTTTTATAGAAAAATTGGTAATTATCCTCAGTCTGTAAAATAATTTCAGGATGTGAGTTGAGACAGTTTTCTGAGAAAATTACACTTTTGAAGTCCTGAACTATTAATGTAAATGATCACCAGCTATTAGTATTCTGGCAAACCGAACTGTTTCCCAGTGCCTATTGTTCCACATAGCTTAAAAAAAAAAATTAAAAAAAAAACCCCGCAAACCAAAAAAAACCCCACCACCCTCCAAACACAAAAACAACAACTACAAAAATATCTCTGCCTTGTTTTCATGATTTACTTGTTAGTGTATTTCTTATCTTAAATTATGGCTCTTGAGAAATACTTCTTATTTGAGATGTTGCTTCTGAAACATGAAAATTACTTAGTAATTATTCTGGAATCATTCCCTAATTTTCTGTTTTTTTTTTTTTCCTGAGCACTTAGATACATAGTGATCAGAAGCATTAGGCAAATATTTCAAGTGCAGACATTGTGGCAATAAGCCTAAAATATACGTTCAGAAAATTATTTATATCCTTTGGTCCTTCTTTATTTAATAAGCATATTTTAATTCAACATTTTTAATTTCAATAATATACTGATTTAAATAAAAGAATAAAAAATTCTCCATGTTCCCCAGATATATATCTATTTAACTAAACATCTTTTATTTAAGGATTATGGTCCATCAAATAAAGATCACACTAAATTTGAATGGCTTAAAAAAAATATCTAGTGATGCTACTAAAGCAGATAACTAAAAATTCCATCATTAAAATTTTTAAATTATAGAAAATAGAAGTAAAAATAAAATACTTTTGGCAGCTTTATGCCCAATCCTTAATACTAAATGTCTGGTTTTGTTTTGTTTTTTTTTTTCTAAAAATGCATATCCTTTTAAAAATTTAAATTTGTAACGATGCTTTCCCATCCACACAAATATGGTTACGTGATTTGATAGAAAAAATCCCAATATGCATCTAACAAAAAGAAATCATAGTTACATCCAGCAAACTGAGATTCTTAAAAATTTTGCAATATCTGAGTACACATTTTTATTTTATTATACATTTTACAGTTAATTTTTGCCAAATAAGTGTCTCAGCTAACAAATCCCAGTCAATTTCAGTATGGTTCATTACTGGGAATACATATTCCTCCTTAGGTTTTATACATAGATTTGGTTATTTCACAGTAAGTGCAAAAAATACTTTATTGCATATGAATTGTAGTCTAATTAAACTAGCCTGCAGGCAGCCACAGCAGTGATGCTGGTTAAGCAACATTTTCTACATTCCCAAATGCTACTATGTTTTTTTTACTTTTGCTGATTTTATGCATTTTTCTGCCAGTTAAGGTACTGAGGCAATGTATAGGGGAAATTTTCATAGAACAGACCTAGATCTCCTGCAGAAATTAACAAATGAGCTGGCTGACCAGATGTAATAAACTGTCAGTTAATTGGTTTTACTGGTTACAGACATTATTGATTATAGAACAAATGTGAATTTGCAGTTAGAAGTGAATGGATCAGTGAGTATATTTCAGAGATTTTTTAGTACTTTACTTTGCATTTTTCATCCTGTGAACGATTAAGCATAAAATCCCCTCAGTACTCTCAGCTCTTGTTCTCTCTGAAGGTCTTGGTTTGGAGACAGGTTATTTACTATAGAACAGATATTCCAAAGTCAGTAACTAAAAGTTAATATAATACTAGTAATTCCAGCATTCTTTAGCACACTTTCATAATTTATATTCATGAAATATAAGTTTAAATTACATCCTCAATATCTCCTTGGTAGGTATAACTATTACGTGGCATACCTGTGATGCTTTCTGTGCTTTATTTTTTAAGGGTGTTTAGAAAAGCACAATTGGCAGGTAGCTTCTGTTTGTACCTTTGGAAAGCTGGACTGTGTTGTCAAGACTTTAGCCAAAATACTGAGGGTGGTGATTCTTCCTTTATATTCAGCATGTGTTCACCTCTTCTAAATGTGTTGAACATGCTCATGTTTAGATGGATCTGATTGTTAGTACCTCTTCTGAAGTGGTTGCTCCCTTTTGTTTATAACCACATGGTACTTTTTATAATAATCTTCATGCTCATTAAAAGTGTGCTGTTAATTCAGAATTATACGTGCACATGTAAAGAAAAGTTTATCTTCTGAAGTTTCTGCATGTGCAGGCTCTCTTATTTGTGAAGCCACATGCTCCAGGTGTCTTCACTTATGACACCAGAACATCAAATGTGTACAAACCGATTTTTTTTTCCTTTTATCTGCCTGTGTACATGTATTTATACTGTGGGGAAAAAAAAAAAAAAAA
>JAAGAY010141085.1:0-84088 GCA_011801015.1 Ardeotis arabs | reverse complement strand
CTCCTTACCCTTTTTTTTTTTTTTTTTTTTTTAATTGTCTCTTACCAAAGCAGCATTGAGTTTCTGAAAGTTGTTTACTTGTACAGCAGGTCACTCAACAGAGACAAGCCAGGAAAATGCCTCTTGTCATCATAAAGTTGTCCATCCCACAATCTGTATTTCACCTTTTACCCTGAATTAACAGCATGTGAAAGTAGGGAAAAGTTTATACACCCTTCCTTCCCTGCTTTCCTCTCACCACCTCAAGCTTCTCTTGTTTTGAAACTCTGTTTCACGCCTGCTTTGTTTCTGCTAACTGCATCCTCCAAGTTCTTGCATGTCTTATGCTGCTCAGATATTTTTCTCTTGCTCCTAGCTCTCTTGCAGTTGTTCTCTCCCATCAACCAGTCTTCTGCTCTGCTTCACTTTTCCCTCCCTTCCTCATTTACCTCAGCAGCTCCCAAATTTTATCTGCTGAAGCTCTTTTTCCCTGCATCTCAACATTTCCTCTGCTGATGCGATTTTTTCATTACTAGTGCTCACAAAGCAGTGGAAGACACAAACAAGTTTCCTACATTCTGGGGGCTACAGTCATGGTTTAGACGATGTCAAACAAAGTATAAATCATTAAAAATAAGTTCTTATAAGAGACGGTTTAAAAAATTAGCTATGCATGAGACTTTTTGTACTTCTTATAGACGTACACATGTTGAGAAATAGAGGAAAGAAAACTTTTAATTTTCTTATTGAAATAAAAGCATTGCATTAAATAAAAACATAAAATTGTGGTTTAGATCAAATAAATAATATTGGAATTTTTAAAAATTTATGTTACATAGAACTTTTATTTAGAGGAAACAAACTCCCCTACTACCCAACAAGGCAAAATTACTCAGCAGTTTCAAAACTCCTTTCTGCATCTTGGCCTTTGTCAAAGCTTGACCAAAAACTTTAATTTCTCCTGAAAACTTATTTTGGTGAATTTATTTTCTGGCTAGTTCCATGGGGAAGGTCACAGATATTAAAATTACAATGAATTAAATCTTAAAATATTTTATTTGGACCGTGGGGCTGAGAATATTTTATTGGGATTGTGTGAAGGGAAAGCATCATGATGTAAAACCAAGTTTTGAAGTATTTCCATTCTTAACTAAACTTTAGCCTGCCTGCTGTTCTTTTATATGACTTTGAATAGAGACTTAGTTTTTAAACAAGTGTTTTCTTTCATGACTAGTTAAACTGATGCGTCACTTAAAAAACTCAATTTTTTTTTCCATGAAGAAACATTACAGTACAAGCTGTATATCAGCTCAGTTAAGCACATACAGCTCTGAAGCTCTTATCTTAATCCCTGTGGTGCTAAAACAGTAATTGTTCTGAGAGACTACAAGGGAAACTGTGACTCAAGCAAGGACATGGTGTTCCAATTGATCTCAATTACTGTCATGTAACTAATTCTTTTGTCCACCATCTAAATTTAATGCTTCTGTCTCCCTGAGGATTTGTTACAAGATCTTTTACATTATTGTTTTTGTTTGGACCTATCACTATCTAGTCTGCATTCACAACCTGACTGAAACAATTGCCTTAATTTACCTGACGATTATTTTGAGATCTCAATTCATCACAGTATTTTAAATGTTTTAATTAGTTCAATGTGAATCACTAGTTCAGCATATCTTCAGAAGATCAGATTTCGCCTTCTACCTGTTTTTTTTTCTGATACAGACATAAAGGGCCAAACTTCTGCTTTAAGTAGGCATAACTGACTCATACTTCACGAAGGCTTAATTTTGGCATGAGCTTACAGCCTTCAGTAATATTACTCCAGATGTAATAAAAAAAAAAATAGTAGAAAATAAAAATTAGTCCTTTAGTTTAAATAATCCTAGCAGAATGAAAATATACTTAATGGTAACCAATTTTTTCTTTTCTGTATGTGATGTGTTAGATAATCTCCTTCAACTGCATAAAGTATTATATTCTCATTTCTCTGGAAACAGCATTTAGGCATGTGTATGCCTTTCTGGAGCTCATTGTCCCATTCTGTCATGTTAAGTATTTATCTCTTTCTTTCTGCCTAAGGGATAACTGTATCCAGCAATAAGGACAGAAATTAGGATAGAAAATGTTCCTTTGTAAAAACTGAAAGTACTATGTGTATTTACTTTGGGAATCTCATGTTTCATCGGTTGATCTGTATTTATTGCTTTGACTCTCATCCCTCTCAGACTGTGTTGTAAGAGTGGCAATAATAATCAAATCACATGTCAGCTACTTAAAAGGATGGGTGCGTTTCTCCCAATTTTTATCACAAAAGAAATCCAAGAAGGCAGGCTGATTCAAATATTTCCTTTACCTCAGGTACACTATCTCAATAAATGATTGCCAAAAACATAGACAAATTAAGAAGTGTTGACAATAAGTTGAGATGCTCTTTCCAAACTCATTCCCAGGATAAATGAATCTGCAAGCAGTATGGAAGGAAAAGGTCACCTGAGATGGAAGTGCTCAAGTGGAAGTCCCCTAAGCGTCTAGACTGCCATCAGTAGTTATTTATATGTTCTGTGATCGTAATTGATAGCAGCAATTACTGTGTTTCTCAAGATAACCACAGCTGGGATGTCATAAAATATTGGTTTGTGTTTGGAAGTGGTCCAAGAAATTTCTGGTTCAGGGAAAGAAAAGAAAAAGCTGAGATAGAAAACATATTTGTATTTTGAGAAGTAAGACATGACTATTCGTTATTATCTTCTCATAACTAATGACATCGGGAGAAATCCAGTACCTATTGAACTTGGGATGTACCATATCTGTAGGCAAAGACTTTTTCTCAGTGATTCTTGTGCTATTGTAGAGGGAACTGATATCAGGTAAGTATCTTACAAGAACTCATGACAATTAGTGGGTCAAGTTTTCATATAATCCCAAAGAGTTTTGTGCAGGAGGTCGTGCTGATTCCTCTTGGAGCACTGTAGCTGTAGAATAGCAAAGATAAGAGCTTTCCTGTGATTATGTATTCTAAAAATGTAGTAAAGACAGGTTGTGGTGGAGGATAAAAATCCTCTGTAATGATAACTGCAAAGAAGTTAGCTAACAACTGACTGGAAAACAGGTGGGGGATATGCGGTAAGGGGGAAAGCCTGTGTTACCAGGCTGTAAGGGAGTTAAACAGTAACTATAACAACAGCTGGATGCTTAAGGAACTGTGGTTTTAAGTGTCTAACAAAGACCTTGTTCTTCTTTTTAGTGTTTATGTCATATAATGATTCCCAGCAAAACAAAGGAATTGCAGTGAGAGTAATGTTTTACTATACAAACACTGAATACTTGTTATAACTGAGCAGAGCTCTGCTTACAGCTGAATCAAAGATGAGTGTGATTAGACAAATTAAGTGCCCAGGAGATGCATCTATTGGAAAAAAAAAAAAAAAAAAAGGCTGAAGGACCTGACAGTTGACTTAAAAGCATCTGTAATATGCTGCAAAATAAAACTTTAGAATATCTGCTCTTGTGGTGAACTCTTATCTCCTCCAGGAATAACAAACAGGATGGTGATAGTAGGGTTATGCAATAAATCAGCCAGCCAGGAAAAAAGAAGAATCTTCATGATTTTGGGATGGTTGTGATCCTTAACCACATGAAAAACCTTAAAATTGTAGATTTGATTGCAGAAGGTCATTGAACATAGTCTTAATCTGCTTTTGTCTTAATCTGTGGGCACAAATCCATTGCATTTAGTGAAGGTGTTGCTTTATTCTGGAAGAAGTGCAAAGTGAGGACTCAAGGAAGGTTACTGTATTGCAAAAATTAATGTAGCTTTTCTGCATAACTTCACAGCTGTAAGCAGTTAGAAATGTGAAGATATTCTCCTCTTTAGAATCATCCTTTTTAAGCATGAGTCTGAAGGAACAGTCTTCCTTTGGAAAATCAGTGGAAGGTGTCCTAGGACAAATTAATAAAGTGATCACTAGCAAATTGGCAGGACCAATGATGCCAAGGCAATCAAATACGAAATTGCTGCTTCCATTTATGTGGTCACTTCTCTTCGAGGCTGCGTAAAGGAGGAGGTATTAGCATATTAGTAAAGTGATTATGCTAAATTTTAACAAGGATTTGAAGAACAGGAGGAAGACGGTGTGTCTAAGGTACTACAGATCTCTGAAAAGATAGGAAACTATAATAAAATGGAATTAACTAGTAGAGAGCTAGACAACAGTGATGTAGTAGGAAAAACAAAACAACTTCTGTAGAGGAAAATCCTACCTTCAGAATCTACTAGAATTCTTCGAAGAAATCAGTGACCATGTGAACACGGATAAATAGTTAACAATATCTTTAGATATGTCATGGATGTTTGATAAAGTTCTTAACGAAGGGAAAGAAATAATCTCTTGCTGTAAAGTGAAAAATATTAAGCTTAAACAATAGCATGCAAAGCATAGTAATAGTCTTCTCCTTAGAGAATATTAACTAAAATGCCCATTGCATATAAATAAACTATAAAAACAGATTAATAGTAAGACGAGAGACTTCTAATGATACAAACCTTAACCAACAAAGTGTTGGACTCTCTTTTATCATAGGAAGAAAGTGTTAAATTAGTTCTCATAGTTCTCAGGAATCATAAGCTCAATACTTAATAGTAATCAAAATATATAAAAGGGTAGGGATTTTAGGAAAGGAATTGGGAACAGTGGAAAACATTACTATGCTACTTTATAAACTCCTGAGTGTGGTCAGTAAAAATAACAGAGAAAGAAAATAAAGATAGTCTTGAAAAGACTTTTAAAGAAAAGGCTAAGTAAAATTTTGTCTCAAAAACCAACAGTAGATAGGGAAGTAGGGAGGCCTAAAATATACGGGATGAAAAATGGGACAGAAGAGATCTCTTTCAATGGAATACTAAATGCAGTAGCTCATATGAAATTGCATTTGCGAATTGCCTTAACAACAATTTGCCCTCCCATCTTCTGGAACAGTAAGGATGAGTTTATTTGATTCTGCATCTTCCCTGTTCTCTCATCTGTCCTAAGAAAACACTGTTGCCTGTTGTCATAAATTTAATGGCCTTTAAGTCTGGTTGTTCTGTTTTGTCAATGCAATTAATAATTGAATAAAATAGCAAATAGAAGCTATTATTTCTCTATATACTATCCGCTAATATCTGTTTTATCTGCCCTGGTCTGGCTTTTCCTATGGTAATCGACAAATGAAGAATGTAACATCCTCCAAAATCTAACCCAATGTAGCTCCTAATGCTGTCTCTGTCATGTATCCCAGTCTCATGTTCTCTATAGGATCCATAGTGGCCTGAAGCTCATAACCTAGTCTTAGGTCTGATCCCAAGCCAGCCCAGGCCAAACCATGATCTAGACACCTCTAGTTCTGATGATTTTTTTAAATTTCCAGTGTTTCCTGGCACTCCTGTCTAGCAGGGGGACTTGAATATTTTGGCTGGGCCTAGGGTAGAAGGAGTAGAAAGGACTTTTCCAGAGTCTGGAAAAATAATCAGAGCGCCACAGTTTTACCCCCTTATTTTCACTGCAGTAGTCTTGTTTCTTCATAGCCTGTGCTGGAAAACAGGATAAACCCAGCAGGACATAATGCAAGTCAAAGCAGGGGAAGAACAAAAAAGGAAGCCCCATGTCAAATGTTTTAATGGAACTGGAATTTCCTCACCCCCTCTTACTGTGACTTCTATTCCAGTCACACTAGAAATAATAATGCAGAACTCTTTCCCTACCCATCCCTCATAAAGCCTTCCATTGGGCTCGAGTCCACAGAGCCTAGAAGAGAGTACGGTGCACAGGGAAAATGTTGCAGAGGGATTCAGTTTACATTTTTGTCCCAGGGGCTCCAAGAGACTGAGCAAATGAACCCTGATTTGTTTTTGAAAGACAGGCTATTTGCAGTGATTTGCTTGTGGCAGTGTTGTTTCCTCTGAAGGCACTACATCTTCAGTGGGAACAGAGCAGATCTTAGGGGTTTACTTTAGATTTAAAAGTTTTGCTAAGGATGACTTCTTCACTGGATACAGAGAAACAGTATAAAAGCCAAAACTTCCACAAAATAGTGGCTGCAGCCAAAACTTATTCAATAGTACATTAGAGGAGCTGGATATTCAGATCAGAAAGCCACATTTGACTTTGTGCCTGATTCTGAACTAGTGCTATGCTTACTCATGTGAACAATGTAATTTCTCTGGAGTCCAGGCTTATACCCTTTAAAACTTGAGTAAGGGTCCTTCCAAGTCTAGCTGGAGCCTTGTGAGAATAAATACTTGTATGTAAGGACAGAGAGAGTGTCTACAATGGAGCAGCCTTGTGCACCCTCTAGTGGTTTTCTACAGAATTTAAGGTTTTGTTCAGCTCTGGCTTTTAATAGCGTTTCTATGGATTAGTGTGTATATTTTATGTATTCAGACATAGACAATGGATTTTGGCTCATGTTTTGTTAATTGTCCTTAGATCTTGGCCTCTAGGAGAGGAAGAACAAGAAAAAGAATAAAAAATAAACCACAGATATTCAAAAGTTAATTATTGTCTACAATTGGTTAAATATGATTTATAGAATCATGTAATAGTTTGAGCTGGAAGGAACCTTTAAAGCTCATCTAGTTCCAAACCCCCTGCCCTGGGCAGGGACACCTTCCACTGGACCAGGTCGCTCAAAGCCCCGTCCAGCCTGGCCTGCAACACTTCTAGGGATGAGGCAGCCACAACTTCTCTGGGCAACCTGTTCCAGTGCTTCACCACCCTTAAAGTGAAGAATTTCTTCCTTATATCTAATCTAAATGTACCTTCTTTTAGCTTAAAGCCATTATCCCTTGTCCTGTCACAAGAGGCCCTGCTGAAGGGTTTCTCCCCGTCTTTCCTGAATGCCCCCTTTAGGTACTGGAAGGCCTCTACAAGGTCTCCCTGGAGCCTTCCCTTCTCCAGGATGAACAGCCCCAGCTCTCTCAGCCTGTCCTCATAGGAGAAGTGCTCAAGCCCTCTGATCATCTTCGTGGCCTCCTCTGGACTCTCTCCAGCAGGTACACATCCTTCTTATCTTAGGGGCTCCCTTTTTTAAGAAAAGAAGATCTGGTATGGCATGTTCTCTTAGAATTAACCTTATCCTCCGGGTAGCAACTTCAGAAACCTTAAAAGAAAAAAGGTTCTTCATCAGTCTTTTCCGTTTTTGCCTCATGTATATATAGCTCAATATAGTTCTTAATTGTTTATAACAGAAGCACCTGTGATTCTCTTCCATCACCCCAGGACACAGATTAATCAGACCCAAGTTGGTCAGGAGTGGGAGGCAGTTAAGTACAGGATTCAGGAGAAAACAAGGTTAGAGAAAGGACTTGTATTTTTATTAACAGCTGTATTTTCTGTACCTTTGCAACTCTTAATGTATTTGCAAGAATGCACCACTGCCTCAGGATTTGTTTGTCTAACTAAGCTGTCAGAGGATTGGTTTTACTGTGGAAAGTTTCAGACCTGGATATATGTAAAAGACTGTGTTGAATATTTGTCTTAACATTGTTGAAACATCAAACCACCCCCCGAACAATAGCTTCCCGTTATCTTGCAAGCCAACTCCTGTTGTCCTGCGAACCTGAATGCAGAGCTGATTCTGAGAAATTTAGCCCTACCCCCTGCATGTGCCCAGAGACGATAATGGGCGTGCATATCACCCGGTAATGGGCATGGATATCACCACCAGGTGAGGGGTGCGGCTAGGAAAACCAGCTCTTGGAATACAATGAGTACATAAAAGAGGAATCCACATCGACAGAATACACATCGAAGGAACCAACATCCACAGAACCAACATCAAAACAACCAACTTCAGATGGATTGTTCCCCCATCGAGTGAACTGGACTGTCGGGGTGCCGCAGCTCCATGGTGGTAGCTATTGCAACTGAAACTCTTTTCTTTTCTCCCTCTTTCTTTTCTTTCTCTCTTTTCTCTTGCATTTGCAAACTTCTTGTTGGGTTAATAAAGTTACCTGGCACTTGACTCTGTTTTGAGTCTTAATTCTGTTCCCAAGAATATGAGCAAAAGCACGCTCCAGTGTGTGAGAGCTTGGTCTAGCTGTCCCTAGCCTCCCAGACTCGTCTGAGGTCAGCTAGAATGCAAGGGGGCCTTCCTCTCATCTGAAATCGGAGCGTGACAATATAGTTCCTAATTTTTTAAATGTCTCTGAATGTATGGTAAAACAGCAGTGTCTAACTCTGTCCTTTGTGAACAGTGAGCTTGTCGAATCTACCTGTCTTTATCGTAATGCTAATCCCAGTCTGGGTTTGGCAAACCTTTGCTTATTTCAGCTTTTGGTCCAATTTCTACCCTGCTGGGGGGCCTCTCTACAGTGACATAGATGGCTTGAGTGGGAGCACAGCGCATCACCTGGCGCGCTCCCAGTTTTGCGTAAGTGGTCAGTGGGCAAGGAGCCAAACTCTGTGGGTCAGAGTTAAGGTATGTAAAGATTATAAAATACTAAATCCTTGCCTTCTGGTAGCAGTGGAGAAATTTCCAGCCATAGGCTGCAGAGCAGGTGCAGACTCAAGCCAATTTGAACAGCCCCTGCGGCTGATGCTTCAGCTCAAATGTTGTTGTAGTTCCCAGGGCTGCAATGAATCCTCTTGGATTTGCTGAGCTTTTGCCTGTTTTTCAGCCAGCTCTGATCATTAACTGAAACTGGCCAGAAGCCTCGAGAAACACTGTATGAAATACAGGCTCACATAGAGGAGGGTTAGGAAGCAAGAATGGAAATCTATCTATTTCCTGATGGAAAGAAGGGGGAATACTTTGTTAGATTTGATTAGCCAACATCATATGTTTATCCCGCCATTGTTGTATGTTGTGGTCTGACTGAGGAAAAAAAAAGGAATGCTTTTAATAGCTATTACAAATTAAGGCAATGTAAGAAGATACTGATTCCAAACCTCTTTAAACCCTTACAGACTGCTATAAAAAAAGTTCTGTAGAGTTATATTTTCTTTGTTGTATGTTTTATCTAGGTAGCAGTTTGCTTAGAAATGCTGAACAGGTGGTGCTTTCTGAATGTTGGTAAAGTTCTTCTGTTTCGAGGTTGCAGTGTTTTTTTTTTGTCTGGTCTGTAGCTCACCGAAGGGCTATTTCAGTGTAAGTCCAAGTCATAGTGACATAAATGTTACAAAATTGTCTATCAGACATCAGATATTCTATCAGCTTTTGTGATGGAATTGCTAGATAATTAACAAGCTATCCTGTCATACATTCTTCTTAGAAGTAACTGGAAAGAATGATTCTCACTAAAACTGCAAAATATTTTCTCTAGTCTTTCTACTATAAACTCAGAATTCCAGTTAGCAATTTTAAATATTTCAGAAACACCCTTTCTGTCCTGTCTTTACAAAATCCTTCTTAAGCTCGATAAAAGTGTATTTGTTGATGTGAAAAGGAGTATCTGTTTATCTACAGGGCTGCTTCCAACCCAACTCAGAGGAGTTTCTTAACTTTCTGTATTATAGGAATTAAATGAGGAGAGGGATATGATACATTTGGTTTAGTATTTGTTTTCCTTGAATTTCATACACTGTTTCTGAGAATTATTTTTTTTCTTACAGTGCAAATGGTGAGAAAAATGAGGAGCTACAACTGAAGCTGGTGAACTTTTTACTGGTAAACGAGCAACATATGTTGGACTCCCTCCAGCACCACTGTTCAAACTGCTTTTTATCAAGATATTTTCTGCTGGAGAGTATGAAGATGTTGATGAAATTTATTAAGACTGAGTGAACTTGAAGCGAATAGCAGAAATAAATGCTACTTGAGCTCTTTTTTCCCTTTTCTTTTTATTGTATTGCGTATAGACTTGATCCATGAGTTAAGAGCCGTTCTGAATTTTCTGTCAAGCTTGAACCTTGGTCTTAGTGAACATTGTTATATATTGGAGATAGCTAATTTGTCAGTTTATTTGATGGAACTCTTGCTTTGGAGTTTGCACCTATCTCTTTTTTCTTTTTTCTTTTCTGCTTTTGCAACTCTCCCATCTTTTTCTTTTAATGCTAATCTATTTAAAACTTTTCTATTAGTGTAGTTTATCAAGCTTATGTCTAAAGGCAAATGAGAGAACAATGCTCTTCTAACGAAAAGGAGAGGTAACCTGATCTTAATCTAAATTGATGCTATTAAATTGAAAGAGTTATTGTTACATTAATAATTACACCTGGTATAATTCCATTATCTATCACCTCTAGCTATAACTGGCAAAATAGCAAGCTATGACATGGCAAGTTCTGAAGCACCTAAATAACTGTGTTAAAAGGCTGCTGTAGGAATAGATTTGACTTTAACACAAGAGGAAAATGGCATCCAGAAAATAAATGAACGAAAAGTTAGTTCTACATACTAATTAATTAAAAAGCTTAATACTGAAACAGTTATACTGACCAAGTTTTTAGAATCCATATTTCCTTAAAAAATAGTTATTAATAGTTATTGTAAAGCACAAAACCCATGGTAACTGTTGTATCTAAATGTGAGGGGAAATATTCCTTCGGTCAGGTTGGTGAACATTGATTTCTCAAGGGACACTTATGTGGCAGTATATGTATGTTTTTGTGTAAGTTGCTTACATCAGACAATATAAGTTTATTTATACAGTGATTGTAGAAAACAGACTCATCCTATGCAGTTTGGATGTAGTTTTAATGCATTAAAGGTTATTTTCTGCAATAGGTAATATTCTTAAATAAGAATCATATTTCATTGATTTTGAGACACTCTTCTTGATAAGATGCTACACAAGGGGAGTCAAAGTATTATTTATATTTTGCTATCTAATTGTTAGATCCTGATGTACTGAGCTCAATATGAGTAGCACGTTAGTCAGTGGGACCCTTCTGGAATACAGTGCTACTCATTGTTTAGGCGGATGCCGCTAATTGGTTCCATGTGATGGACCTTGAAAAGCAGCTTACAATGGCTATGGAGAAAGAGATGATGAAGCTGGCAAATTCAGCTTTAACTTTGACATTTTAGTACTTTAGTGAAGAATTAAGTGCTAGTTTTTAACAAGCTACATTTAACATACAGATTTAAACACCTCCTCCCCATTTTTCTACTGTGCAGTTAAGCTTGAAAACTGCTAGTATTTCAAGAATAATTTCCAGATTTTATGCATATTCTTATTTCAGTGTGAGGTCTGGGGTTCTTGGCAATATCAGATGCTTTTTTTTTTTTTTTTTTTTTTTTTTTTTTTTTTTTTTTTTTTTTTTTTTTTTTTTAATCTGTACAGGTCTTATATATATTTTTTTTTTTTAAAAATAACATTAGTCCATACAAATACACACAATTTAACAACTGAACTGTTTTTCCAGTGATAAGGCTCTTCAAAATAATAATATATTTATGATATATTTAAATTCTGTAGTGATTTTCTTTCAATATATGTTTGTAAAAACCAGAACATTTATGCTTGTGGGTTATTCTTTTTCTTTTTGTCCTTTATTCTCTGGATTTCTTGCAACAGTAGTGCAGTTGAAGTCCCTAAATACATTCTTGCAATGGCCAGGGAAGTGAGTGAACCCAGAGACAGTGGGAGTGACAAGTAGAAAGGAACTGATTGTTCGTCTGATGGATTTCTTGTGTCTCGTGCATGGGTTGGAAGACTGGCAATAGCGGCACTCATACAAACCATGCATTTGCACTGCTGCATCATGGCCTATCTTTTGCTTCCTCTGTCTTCTAGTCACTCTAATCTCTGGCCCCATAAGACTTGTGTGTAGATGTGCAGTCAAGGAGTAAAATCAAGAGTAGCTAAAGCACTGTGCGCAAACTAGGGTATTTACTGCTTCTGCTAGTCAGTTACTGCCCAGATGCAGTATGATCCTTTATGATCCTTCCACTGAGTCCTCAAGCACTGACGCATTTTCTGTGGTGTGACACCAAAAACAAACAAAAAAATCAGTTTTTTCTTCCTTCTGTTTCAATAAGTTTGAGTTAATGCTCATATTGGTAGTAAGAAGAAAGTTTTAAAATGAAGCTAAGGCTTTCAAGGTGAGAGGCTTTCACTGAATAATTCTTTTTTCTTGTTTCTGCCCACATGATGGCAGTATATGTTAATCCAAACCAAGAAAATAAATAAATAAAAAAATTACAGCTTTTCAACAACAAAGTTCTGTTGCACTTTCCAAAATTCTGAGAAGCTATGAGAAGTTTCCAAAAAGCACTATGGCCAGTTATGAAAGGATAACTCCCCCTTATTGTAAAAGCCCCCAAGACTTAAGAGGCAGTACAGCACTGCTCCATGCAAGAACCACAGACAGCAAACTCTGAATGGGTATGGAATGGTCCTGTGTTATAAATAGAAGTGGTCAGTAAAGCTTTGTCGGTCATGCTTGGCTTAATCATTTGTAGTCAATAAAGTCATTGAAGTATAATTACCACTCCCTGGCATCAGTTTTGCAAGTGCAGAACTGGAGTTCGGAGGCTGCATGGGCAGCTAGATGCTGCGTGTTTAATTTGCGGTAAGAGTACGGAAAAATTAAACAGACAGACTATTGAGATACTAGCTGCAAAAAAAAAGGACTTAAGAAGGACTATGACCAGGAACAAAATCTATTGAATCTG
The DNA here is from genome assembly GCA_011801015.1 of Ardeotis arabs. Classification (NCBI taxonomy): domain Eukaryota; kingdom Metazoa; phylum Chordata; class Aves; order Otidiformes; family Otididae; genus Ardeotis; species Ardeotis arabs. Next base: position 71,506 of record JAAGAY010141085.1, on the reverse strand, counting down.
TCAAGCTCTTTGTCAGTTGAATCAAGGAAATTTGAGGGGGGCGGGGGGGGTCCGCATGTGTTTACTGGGTGGCATCAGAGAACGTTGCTGGTAGTCACAGATAGAGGTTGTAATGTTAAAAAGAAAACCAAAACAAACACAAACAAACACCCCCTCCAATCAAAAACAAAACTCTAAACCAAACCACTTCTTTTTCTGAGCTTTGACAGATGTGTAAGCATGTGCTATTTTTAAAATTTTCTGTACACAGTAATTTAAAAGTCTAGTAGACTTAATTTTAAATCTCAAACTTTTTTGATGCCAAGATTGGGTAAGAAAAAGACAATAGCAGAACTTTGTGTTTTCTGCAGTAAAAACGGGGAGCTAGGAACAGGTCTTCAGTTCAGCCCAAATGCATAAAATAGGAGGCATCTGTGAAGCTCAGCAGGTTCCTTTGATGAGGGTTTCAGATGAGTCTCACCTGTGACCAATTTCCCTCCTGGATCAGGTTACAGAACACGTGAGCACAGACAGTACCTTTTCTTCCCTTTTTTCCCCCCCTTTTCCCTTTTTTCCCCCCCTTTTCCCTTTTTTCCCCCCTTTTCCCTTTTTTTCCCCTTTTCCCTTTCTTTTTGTAACTCTGCGTTCAGTCTTAACAGATGTGATTTTTCTGCTTCTTTTCTTTGATATTGTTTAAATAAGGAATTGGGGCAGTACTCTTATACTTGTACAGCTTTGTTTCCTGACAAACTTGGACTTCATGGTATGGCTGGAGAACTGTTGTGTGACATGTACCTGCAGCTACGAAGCTAAAAAAATGGGAACTGAAGTAGCTGAAATACCAGAGTGAGTAATCCCTTGCTACCTTTACTTATTGTAGTTGAAGTTTATATTTCTCACATTCTAGGGACTATTGCTCTTGTTCCTATATGGTTCATTATAAGACGTACCGTGGCTAATGTATTTTCTTATAATGCATCTCTTTCACTTGCAACTATATGAAACATGCTAGGTAAGTCCTTGCCCTCATGGTTTACACTCTGTAGGTACATAGGAACTTATTATGGGGTGCTATATTCCTGCATGTTTGGAGCTACCACTCAAGTTCTACCTAAAAACAAGATACCAACAGTGTATTGTGGTAACTCTCTCGTTCCTGTGGCCACATAGGACTGGTACTACTAATGGGAGAAGCCCTGATATCTTCTGTGTCTGCGAAGTTTTCTGACTGTGTAATTCCTATAGATTTGGACAAACATTCATTTTGTTTTACCTTTACTCATCTCACATCTGTAATAATCTGCATTTAGAATATCTCGCTTTCTTCTTGGTGGGTAGCCTACAATACCACTTACTTCTCGAAACTGCCTATCAAAACTGCATAAATATGTTGTTATTCTCTTCTCACACTCAACCTCATGTGTAAGGAAATAATCTTAGTTGTCCACCAGTATATTCCTCGCTTAGTTTACTATACTGAGCTTTTATTCCACAAGGAAGTTTTCCCATTAATTTAACCCATTTAATATGTGCTATTTAGTAGAATGCAGGAATTATCCCAGACTAGAGTGCCCTGTGCTAGGCCTTGTTCATATGCAGAATAGGAGAAAATTTCTTCCTTGAAGAAATTAACTTGAAAAAAAGGAAATTCAGGTACAACTCCCACCAAAAACGAAGTAAAAAAATGTGACTGCTGCAAATAAGGGTAGTGCCACAGCATCTTGGGATGGGCTGAAGTGAAAGGGGACATGCATTCCAGAAAGATAAATATAGAGGAAAAGAGGATGTGCTAGACTGGAGGGAAGGGAGGCTGCAGAGTACAAGTTGGCTGTTTATTTCCCATACATTCAAAATACTGCTGAAATTCAGCTTAAAAATTCTGTAGAACTTTCAGAACGTCCAGGGTCCTTGATTTGTTCTTGTTCCTACTGCTTGATTTCTTTCTATCCCCAAACTGAGGCAGATTTTCTATAATAACTAATAATAATGTGAGAAAGCATAGGGAGGCACAGTACCTGTTTGGGCTTGGCATATGATTGCTGGACATAGCATGAAAATATGTTTTAAGGTATGTAATAATTTTGGGGGGGATAAATTATGTAGCTCTTTATTATTTTGGGGAAAGTGTGTTTTGCTTTAGGCTCTTTAAAACTTTTTTTATGTGTAAATCTAGCTTTAATACTTGCAGAATGTAGTACTGGTGAAAAGCAACAGGTAGTCCTATAAAACAGCATATTTTTTTTTTTGCTAAGAAGAGAGGGCCAATCATTTCACTATGCAATATTTTGGTACTAAGATCATTGTAAAACCAAAAAGTGGTACTGTTATCCTCATTGTGAGTCTATGTTGCCTGAAGTTAAACAGCTGAGATATTCAGAAACTATCATGAAGGAAAGATACTAGCAATCTCTAGAGAGGTATGTTTGTTAAAAGGTAAGGATGGTATTACTAGATGCACTCTAGATTGCTGATCTCTTGCTTTTCCGGCATCGATGAGAAAAAAATATATCAGGGAAGATTAATGGTTCAAAACTAAGTTATCTTGGATGTCTCTAGAGAGAACCATCAGGGTTGCTCAGAGAGAGCAGATTTGTACAGGCTTGACAGAGAAAGCCGTTGTGCTACCTAGAACTCTTGGGGAGGACATGCAGCAGAGGGATGTGAATTGTATCAAGAAGGCACATGGGCTGGATAGATCTGGGTACAAACCTAACAGGAGCTCTGTTGTTGCTATGTCTTCATCTCTGTCGTTGCAATTATGTGCTCTCCAAAATTATGAAAGACAAGTTCTCATGGTGGTTTTCTGTTCTGCAGCGTGGGAAGATGTGCTCCTCGGGGCTGGTTTATGAAAAAATTCATTTGTTCAGGGAATGTTTGCATCAATTATGCTGATATTGAAATCACTATCACCATCCCTGAAAATAAACTTCTCAAAGTATGTTCCTTGTTTTTATAGATTTTCTGATCAAGTATTTTATGCTTATATATTCTAAAACCTATAAGTTTCCTTCTTACATAGAGGAAAACCATTGCATTTTGGAGAAACCCTATTGTTTTGAGGATTGGTTCTCTTAGCACCCTGATTTGCTCTTGTAAATTAACTTGGACATAAAATTGTGAACGTGAAGCCTATCGAAACTAGGGAAGCATGGGGAAAGCTGAAACGGCTCATTTTGGAAATAATATGTTTGAAGGTAATTAAGAAGGCAGAATTAGCCTTGGTGCTAATATTTCCTAAATACTTTAATGAAGACTGAAAGATCTGTTTATTGATATAACTTTCTAGTATGTAGGAGGCAGCGCTGCTAGAGAAAAAACTTAGGTCTTTGAGCACCTTTGTATCATTTCCATCAATGTAGTCTGATAGCCAAGTCACAGTCTTGTTTCCTTACAACATTTATTCAGACTGAAGCACTCTTAAATTCTGAGCTCTAAGCGGTTTCTTCCTTTGTGCCAGATTGTATTTTGTTTTCTTTCTTATTTGTTTTCCTGTATATAAGCACTCTTATCATTAATAGTATTTAAGCAAGTGGATTCTGTGTTGCACCTAAAATAAATTTTATCTTCTATCTCTCTGATAAACTGTATAATAAAATTCCTGAGTTGTTATAAACCACTGTAAGAAAACACAGTTGGTGATTACTGGCTGGCCCATGACTTTGACAGTGGGCTGTAGAACCTTTTAACTGCAAACTGCTGTTTAAAATTCAATGTAGTAGACTGCAACCAAAGAGTAATTGGACTGTAACAATTCTGAGAGATTAGTTTGGTCTCCTTCCAGTCCCCAGTGGCTAAAATACTTGGCTATTGCTACAGTTGGCGGTAAAGGGTAGCCTGGGGCTTTCTTCTTGCATCCATTGGGATCTCTTTTGTATAGACTTCCCTCCCTCCTACCCTCCCCAATTAGTTTAGCAAGCCAACAGGATGTTTTTTGGACTAAGGAGTAACTTGGACATTGTCCTTTCTCCTGTCATCCAGTCCATGGGTGTGTCTTGAAAAGAGATTATTAATTGGCTGTTATTTTGCAGAAGGGATTCTTAGCTGCAGAAATATCCCTTTATGGGCTTGCTTATGTAGTTATGAGAGGCCTTGGGGCTTCTTTGACCTAGTTCCCTGTATAGATTAATGGGAGTACTGCTCTCAGGCTCAAAGAGTCCCTTTGTTTATAGTTTTCACTAACACAATGGAGAGATCTGACTTTTGGTGATCTTGGTATGAAGAAAATGACAGATCAGAGCATCCTTTTGCTCTCAGTGGTAAGACCTTTGGGATGGAAGTGCTCAATGCAGGAGATCATTGCACAAGTTTCATTATAGCATCAACTAAATCTACTAAATATGGTGTAGAATAGCAGAATATCTAGAGCACTAAAGCCTCCCCCCTCCCCGCCATGTTGATTCATATAACACAATAGTTATTCTAAGCAGCATTTTTCATATATATAATCTGATAACGGATCAACGTGAGTTGTTTCTACTTCAGTGTTGCAGACACTGAGTTCAGTGTGGATCACAGAATACAGTATTACATCCAAATTTTATGATTTATAATATAATATAATGATTAAAAATTCTAGTGCACCTCACGTACAAAAAAAAATCTCTTAACTTCTGGCTAAGTAGCAGCATTAAGACAATGTCTTCATTCTACTGGATGTGAATATTAGCTTTGTAAGTTTGTTTTAGTGGTGAGGTGAAGGTGGCTCAGAATAGAAAGTGTAGAGTAAAGACAATTTTTAGTTCCACTGGTCCTGCTCCAGCCACTGACTCCTTAAAGTCTGCTCATCGCTTGGAAGAGTCTGCCTTAGTGAAGAAAAGCTCATTACCGTGTTCTTAACTAGCTTAAATTGAACCCGCACTTGAACTCAAGTATCAATCTAACTGCAATTTCACAGAGAACACAGCTAGCACAGCTTCTCAAGCTGTGACAGACTAGACAGCCTATAGTATCCTTTTGGCCAGTTAAAAAAAGGACTGTATCCCTACAGCCTAATCACCAGTGTGATTAGCCACAACGTAATGCACTCTGCAAAATACCAACAGTCTGGTGGTTGCCGTAAACTTAGGGTGAACTAAAACTCTGTAAAACTGAAAAGTATGAAACTTCTGCTGCACAGTCCATCAGTAGTTTCATTCAACTTTAAAGAATACTTTAAAGAATATTTTATTTTTTGGTTTTGGTAAGAAACTGGAAGAGTTGGGCCCTGTATATCAGACAGCATACTACCTGGTTAAACATGGTCTCCTCAGAACTGCTCTTCCTGCTTTGGGGGAGAAGTCTTCCTGACGGATAAAGAAAACTTACTGCACTGCAGATGAGGATTAAAGAGAGAGAATTTGGGTTGTTTTCCACTAGACAAAAGCACTTTATGATTAGTTAATACACAGGTCAACAAATAAGTTCATTTAACTGTGTCCAGTTATGAAATAATAAAGAAGTCTCAAACATTTGATATAAATGAAAAACATCTTTATTCAATGCTGATAACAGTGGAAAATCCTGACTCTTGCTACTTAGTTGTGCTGGCTCCAGGAATACTTCTTGGCCAATGTGTCCAGTGTGTGACGAGAACATTAGCTTTCTTTATGGAAACAGTTAATATCTCCATGCAGAAATAACACTGCAAAACTCTGAAATAGTGGAAGCTCTTAGTTTGGCTAGATGAAAAATTGGTGTGCACTCAGGTAGAGTGTACAGCATTTTCTTACACAAAGCTTACCACTTTGTGTGTAACCTGGATTGCTGTGATGTTAACAGCTATACTCATTTGTAGTTTTTTTATTATTTGTACCTTTGTAATGGCATCTTGAAAGTGACTTGCAAAACTGGCTCCCAACAAGTGAGCATCCCTTATAAAGAATAGCTGAGTGAATACAGAATGCACACAGTTTTCATTCCTCTACATTGCCCTGAGAATATAGTGCGGCAATGGTACTAGAGTTTAAAAATCAACATTTCTTAAATATTTTCTGCAAATATTAACCTGAATGGGAGTAGCTGCAAATGTTTGTGACAGGAAGTCACATTGAGGCTTAATGGAAGAGTATGCTTTCTGGGGTAGCTCTTCCAGAAGTTGTAGATAAGTAGTAGCTGGACTTGCTCAGGCCAAGTATGAAGCTTCAAATCTACTCCATTGACATTCATAGAGTTGCGATGATGTAAATTTTTGTTTCCCTTTGGTATGAACTGGGAATACAGACCAACTCTAGGACACCAATGTCCTAAACAGCCAACACAGTTTTACTGCCAAGCAGCATTATTTTGTCATTAATATTTTTACATCCTAAGTAGTTATTGTGAAGGGTATGATGGTCTTGACCACATTATGTCCTTTACTACCTTTTTCCCTTCACTTTGACACTTTTCAGTATGACTTGTTACACAATAGTCAAGTGTGACCCAAAAAAGTAGTTTAGAAATCTCCATTGTGGATTTGTTTTTTTTAGAGTTTAACTATTCCTCCTGGTGTGTGGAAAATCAATTATATTAAACATCAAGTATTTCAATTTTGTCAAATTGGACTGAGTATAAGACAAAGAGTAAACCTTCATTATTTTGTCATATTGAGTATAAAACTTTCAAAACAAAACAATGCCACGTTACTCTTAGATATTCAGATTCCTAACCATCAATGATATGACTCTGTCAAAAATGCAGTGCCTCATAGTTGTGGTAAGACCTTTTTTTCACTTCAGTAAGTCCTCGGACTCATGCTGCATGAAGTAACTAGATGTGATTAATTTTTCTCGTGAAACAGATTTAACACAGAAGTTCATAAATTGTATGGCAATGTTGTAGGGCCAGCCAATGTCCATTCTTTTAGCAGCGTAAATCTCGTACAATTTGACAGTCAAGGGTGCTAAGTTGACTTATGCTAGCTGATTGTGTAATCTACAAACAAGAATTTAATTGGACTAAAACAGTTACACAGAATCTGAAGCAACAAGGTATATATTGCCCCTAGGTCAATAAGGAGTAGATTGGGACTGGCATCTGAAGGCATAACTTGGTCCATAGCCTTAATAACAGGGTCCTGTGGACAAAAAGAGTGCAAGCTCTCCGGTGGCGACCTGGGACTGCAGTGGTGTTGATGTCTGGCAGTTTGTGTGCGTATAATAAAATATCCTCATCTTTTCATATAGCAGCACTGCATGAGAAGTAGTTCACTGAATTTACTTTTAACAGTGTTTTGATTTCACTGTGAAATGCTCCCACACACAGTTTTACGGGAATGTCTGTGTTCCAGCTAGGCAGAGTAGTAACTAAAGAATTCCCCTCTCCCATTACTCCTGCCCAGTGGGGGAGGACAGCATATATACAGCAGGATCTTTTTTATGTTGATCTGTAGGTGGAAGTGCCCCGCAGCCAGATACTGGCTCTGTGAGGAAACTTGAGCAATAAAAATATTTTATGCTTTTACCCACTCCATTATTCAACAAAGATATTTCTGCAGGTGTGAAGTGGCTTCTCCAGCAATGCTTCTTTCAGAGATAGGAAGATGTTTGGTATTGTGAAAAGAAAGGGTCAGATGGCTTAGGCTGTCTTTTCAGATTTGATAAATTTTCTGTGCTAATTTGTGGTGGTACATGACCTTGCTGTTGTTTCTCCTGTTTCCAGATAACAGGATAATTGCAGGTTATAAATATTGGAATTCTGGCTCTGAGAGTGATAGCACTGTTGAATTTGGGGCTCTCGCTTTGAAAATGGAATCATAGAATCATCATAGAATGGTCTGGGTTGGAGAGGACCTTAAAGATCATCCAGTTACAAGCCCCTGCCATGGGCAGGGACACCTTCCAATAGACCAGGTCACTCAAAGCCCCATCCAACCTGGCCTGGAACACTTCCAGGGATGGGGCAGACACAACTTTGCTGGGCAACCTGTGCCAGTGCCTCACCACTCTCACAGTTAAGAATTTCCTCCTTATATCTAATCTAAACCTACCTTCTTTCAATCTAGAGCCATTACCCCTTGTCCTATCACTATATGCCCTTGGCAAAAGTCTCTCCTCAGTTTTCTTGTAGGCCTCTTTAGGGTAGTGGAACGCTGCTATAAGCTCTCCCAGGAGCCTTCTCTTCTCCAGGCTGAACAGCCTCAACTCTCTCAGCCTCTCTTCATAGGAGAGGTGCTCCAGCCCTCTGGTCATCTTTGTGGCCTCCTCTGGACTTGCTCCAAGAGGACCACATCCTCTTTATGTTGGGGGCTCCACAGCTGGATGCAGTACTCCAGGTGGGGTCTCTTGAGAGCAGAGTAGAGGGGCAGAACAAGCCTTGACACGCTTCTTGTGATGCAGCCCAGGATGCGGTTGGCTTTCTAGGCTGCCAGCGCACATTGCCAGCTTATGTTGAGCTTCTCATCTACCAGTACCCCCAAGTCCTTCTCCTCAGGGCTGCTCTCTATCCATTCTCCACCCAGCCTGAATTTGTGCCTGGGATTGCCCCAACCCATGTGCAGAACCTTGCATTTGGCCTAGTTGAACTTCATGAGGTTTGCACGGGCCCACCTCTCCAGCCTGTCAAGGTCCCTCTGGTCCCTTCCCTCCAGCATGTTGACTACACCACATAGCTTGGTGTCATTGGCAAACTTGCTAGAGTGCACTCTATCCCACTGTCCATCTCACTGACAAAGATGTTAAACAGGGCCACTCCCAATACCTAGCCCTGAGGAGCACCAGTCATCAGTGATCTCCACTTGTATATCAAGCTGTTGACCGCAACTCTTTGAGTGTGACCATCCAGCCAATTCCTTATCCACTGAATGGTCCATCCATCAAACTCATGTCTCTCCAGTTTAGGGATGAGGATGTTGTATCAGACAGTGTCAAATGCTTTGCTCAAATCCAGATGGATGATGTCAGTTGCTCTTCCCTTATCCACCAATGCTTTAACCATGTCATAGAAGGCCACCAAATTAGTCAGGCACAATTTGTCCTTAGTGTCAGCAATCGCATCCTTATTTTCCATGTGCCTTAGCATAGTTTCAAGGAGCATCTGCTCCATGATTGTGCCAGGTACAGAGGTGAGACTGACCAGCTTGTAGTTCCCTGGGTCTTCCTTTTCTCTCTTTTTAAAAATTGAGGTTATGTTACCCCTTTTTCAGTCATCAGGAACCTCATCAGAGTGCGACAACTTCTCAAATATGATGGACAGTGGCTTAGCAACTTAATCTGCTGATTCCCTCAGGACCAATGGATGCATCTCATCAGGTCCCATGGACTTGTGCACCTTCAGGTTCCTTCGATGGTCTCAAACCCGCTTTTCTCCTACAGAGGATGGTTCTTCATTCTCCCAGTCCCTGCTTTTACCTCCTGCAACTTGAGCGGTGTGGCTAGAGCACTTCCAGTGAAGGCTAAGGCAAAAAAGTCCTTGACTACATCAGCCTTCTCCATGTCCCAGGTAACTGGGTCTCCTGTTTCCTTTTGGCCCACATTTTCCCTAGTCTTCCTTTTATCCCTGGCATACCTAAAGAAGCTTTTCTTATCCTTGATGTCACTGGCCAGATTTAATTCTGTCAGGGCTTTAGCTTTCATAACCTGATTGCCGGCTGCTTGGACAATTTATCTGTATTCATCCCAGGCTATCTGTCCTTGCTTCCACCCTCTGTAGGCTTTCTTTTTGTGTTTGAATTGGTCCATGAGCTCCTTGATCACCCATGCATGCCTCCTGGTGTTTTTGCCTAACTTCCTCTTCGTTGGGATGCATCACTCCTGAGCTTGGAGGAGACAATCTTATCCAGCTTTCGTGGGCCCCTCTGTCCTGCAGGATTTTATCCCATGGTAGTCTACCAAGCAGACCCTGAAGAGGCTGAAGTCTGCTCTCCTGAAGTCCAGGGTAGTGGGCTTGCTGTGCACCCTCCCCGTTGTCCTAAGGATCTTGAACTCCACCATTTCATGGTCACTGCACCCAAAGCTGTCCTTGAGCTTCACATTCCCCACCAGCCCCTTCTTGTTGATGAGAACAAGGTCCAGCATAGCACCTCTCCTTATTGACTCCTCTATCCCTTGGAGAAGGAAGTTGTCATCAACCCATTCCAGGAACCTCCTGGATTGCTTGTGCCCTGCTGTGTTGTTCCTTTAACAGATATCAGGGTCCCCTATGAAGACCAGGGCTTGCAACCATGAAGGTTCTCCTATTTGTCTATAGAGAGCCTCATCCACTCGGTCTTTCTCAGCAGACCCTCACTGTAACATCACTATATAAAATTTTTCAGAGACAAAACTATGGAAGATAAACAGTCAAACAATTTTTTACTTGAAATAATGCTCTGGAGATGTCCAAGGTCTACCTAGTATCTTATTTGAGATGTTAGTCAAGTAATAACTTTATTTCTGATAGTCAACTGGAGTGAAAATCAGTCCTATGCAGAAAGAAGTCCCTCTGATTATGAATAGGACTGCACAGTGCTAGTTTAAGTGGTTCATGGACTTGCTAGTGAGACAGGGTTTAGGAGTGGATGATGTCAGTTTATCTCTGTCAAAAGAGAAAAATTGTAAGGCATAAACTCTGTCTACCTCTGTATTAAAACATGCAGAAATCTGCCTTTGAAGTGGGGAGGATGCCAAGCTGGCTTAAACCCGATCCTCTCAAACCCACACCTTACCCTTGATATCCAAACTGTCCTATTAATCTCACCATTTTAAAGAAAGAATTATTTTTCATGCAGCCGTATGCATAGTGCACAGTCATAACTACTTCTCAATTTTCTGCACTGACTGCAGGACAGTAAAAAACCCCTCTGTGTAAATGAGTCAGTCTTGGAAAACTTGTTTAGTTATTGACCCTCTTATACCTAGATTGTTCCCTTTTAATCAGCTCTAGCAGTAACAATATTTCACCACAGACATGTGCATTCCATGTTTTAAGCACCTGAACCAGTGCCAAAATGCTTATTTCTAGCAAAGCTTAAAAGGGGCATGATGTTCAAAAGTTCTTGGGGTGCCTACTGTTTGTTGAATAGCCACAGACTATAAAGTCTGTTCTTCTCAAGCAGCAGACCACTCCTCTGAACTGCTACTTACAGAAGACTATGGCTGACTGGGGAAGGGGAAGAGGGAGAAATCAGCGGTTTTCTGTGCCTTAACCTTTGTTTGACCAGGAATGGTGTCCTATACAGACTACAGTCAATAAATACCAATGAGGCATGTCAATCAGCTTGCCTTTGATTGCACAGACTGTCCGCTAGCCAGATGTTAATGGAGCAATGCCATGAACTGCCCAGGCTCTATCATCGTCATTGAAAAGCAAGATTGCCTGGCTTACCCAGGAAACCTCTTGTCAGATGCAGCATGGTGTTTCTGCGACTTCATATATTTGCTTTTAAAAAGGCGGAGCTGTCAGCTTGATATTTCTTACTTTTTGTTGCTTTATTTTTCCCCAGGAACATAGTAAAACAATTCATAAAATATACAAAATGAGACTCTGAATTTTTTTCCCTTGCTTTTTCCTCTGTCCCAATTGCCTGTTTCATGAAACACGTATGCAAGAAGAATTGTGGTCTTCACTGTTGCTGGTTTTTTCTACCAACCTACGTGCCACTTTCTAGTGGAACTATCTCACCATTTCTTCCTAAAAATGCTATGTGGGATGTCCTATGTCTGCTGCTACTGAAGTGGTTATAGATTCTCACTTGCTTAAAAAATTTTTGTGTTGCTCTCTGTGGCTTGTAACCTAGCCCAAAGGCGTTAGTAGGAAACAAAGTCTGAGCTCCCTTTCACCAGCTATGTGGCCTGAGGAGCCATTTACAGCCGTGCAGTGTGTCTGGCAGATGCCGCCAAACATAGGATGACGAGATCTAGTGATTCATCAGTTGTCTAAATGTTATGTAGGTGGAGAAACAGTGACATGAGGGACAAAGCTCTAAGACAGTGGATTTCCTGAACAAAAACATTTCATCAAAAACTAGCCTGCCTTTTGTGCTAAGACCTGGTATGATTGCTGTACACAGCCTATGTAACTGAAACAGTCTTCAGCCACCTGTGTGGTGTAGGCAAACAAAACGAACTCACAAAGAAAGGCTGCCTGAACAGAAGAAACAGAAAATGTAGCTGTTTATACCGTCATCCAGATGAAGTAAAACACTTAGTACATGGCTGCTGATATATGACAAATTTGAAATGCTTTACGTTTGGACTGCGTGTTTAAATAAAAAAATACCTACCAGGATTGTGGGAAACTTCACATTATTTTAATTCTTTCTTTCTTTAAAATAATTCATCTTGCTAATTATATAGTCTTTAAATGATTAATATTTTAATTATCTAGTTTTATAATCTTACTAAAGTTCAGAGGATGCTAATCTTTTCTTTGGTGCTTATTCTAGAACTTGTCAAATCAAGAACTATGCCTTTAAAAGTTCTCAACAGTAACATTCCTCAATAGAAAATTTCTATGGAGAACACAAAGAATTGGAACACTAATAAAATCTTTTCTGCATGTTAAGGCACTTGAATAAAATTAACCAAGGCCCAGTGCAAGGTCTTGCACATGGGTCAAGGCAATCCAAAGCACAAATACAGGCTGAGAGGAGAATGGATTGAGAGCAGCCCTGAGGAGAAGGACTTGGGAGTGCTGGTGGATGAGAAGCTCAACATAAGCTGGCAATGTGCACTGGCAGCCTGGGAAACCAACCATATCCTGGGTCACACCAAAAGATGTGTGGCCAGCAGGTCAAGGGAGGTGATTCTGCCCCTCTACTCTGCTCTCAAGAGACCCCACCTGGAGTACTGCATCCAGCTGTGGAGCCCCCAACATAAGGAGGACATGGACCTGTTGCAGTGAGTCTAGAGGAGGCTACAAAGATGATCAGAGGGTTGGAGCACCTCTCCTATGAGGACAGGCTGAGAGAGTTGGGGCTGTTCAGCCTGGAGAAGAGGAAGCTCTGGGGAGACCTTATAGCAGCCTTCTGGTACCTAAAGAGGCCTACAAGAAACCTGAGGAGGGACTTTTGCCAAGGGCATATAGTGATAGGACAAGGGGTAATGGCTCTAGATTGAAAGAAGGTAGGTTTAGATTAGATATAAGGAAGAAATTCTTCACTGTAAGAGTGGTGCGGCACAGGAAGAGGTTGCCCAGAGAAATTGCGTCTGCCCCATCCCTGGAAGTGTTCAAGGTCAGGTTGGATGGGGCTTTGAGTGACCTGGTGCAGTGGAAGGTGTCCCTGCCCATGACAGGGGTGTTGGAACTAGATGATCTTTAAGGTCTCTTCCTACCCAGACCATTCTTTCGTTCTATGATTATTTTTTTTTTTAACTGGGAATTATTTCTAAATGCTTCCTTTCTGCTAGTGTTGACTTCAATACAAAGTCAAGTTTGTGGTTTAGTTTTTAGCAGAATTTAGATAAAAAGATTTGCTTATCCTCATATGAAATTGACATATAATATACAGAAAAAGTGCGTAAAGGCATTGTGAACAATCTATAACTTCTTCCAGGAGAAAGAGAATGTGATGCATGTTGTTTTAACTTCCTTGAGTTCAAAAGAACCCCAAACTTAAAATGAACAGATAATTTAATCTGCAGTACTTCATGTTACCATTTTAACTTGTATTCTTTCCAGTCCCCTAATCTAGACAGCGGGAGAATCTGGTCTCGTTACTTTTGGCTAGAGTGTTACTTACTTTTCCATGTTTATTTTAATATAAACATTTCCTGAAAAGGTGAAGAGTCTTTCACAGATTTTTAGTGTTTCTAATCTCTGACTGAGACGTGACAATGTGGAAACCAAGACTTGGGATTTAATTACAACAGTCTTACTGAGCTCTGGGTCATAACTTGTACACTGCTATTGACTTCTGTATTTATTTTCCACTCACAAAGTGTTATCTTGGGGAATTAGGCTATCTGCAGAATAAGTACTGTTAAATGGAGGTAGTACGAATGTTTTTACTCCCATTCTTTTAGATGCTCATGTCATTCTCTGGAATGTTGACTGATCTTTTTCCCTGGCTAATGAGAGGTACCACACTGTTGTTAAGTCTTCCACCAAAATGTTTGATGTTTGAGACACTTTCAAATCTTTATTACACTAATATTTTACCAGTTTACAACCTTGTATGTGCCTTAAATCTCTTAAGGAACCTGCCACTTAGCCAAGCTTGAGGATTTCTGCCTATCTCAAACTTAATCCTGGCCTCTGCTAGCATAAATTCTTGTCCTAGACCTGTGGCCTTTTCAGAACTGTGGTATAAATCTAACTCTTAATCACTACATTTCACAATTTATCTCTATTCCCATCCTAAACTGTACAGTCTAGTAAACTAGGAACTTCTACCTGTATGAGACATTATCCAAATCCCAAGTGATTCACAACCTTCATCCTAATCTCTTGGCACTTCTAAAATTTATTTGCAGCTGTGTCTGAGCTGAACTTTCATTCTAAGTATTTCCTTATTATCCTTGCTTATCTTGTGGGCCTGAGTAGTAAGCATTGTCATTGGCCATGCATTTTGATTTTTGTTGATTTTAAGCTTCCAGACTCCAGGCCTAACCCTAAAAACCTGCATCAGTTTTACCCTTCAATCTCCTTTAAAGTCCTTGTACGATGAAATAATTACTTCACTTAGGGGATCAAGCTGCTTTATGCTCTAATTCTATATCAGCCTGAAATCTGGTTTCAACATCTCCAAATGCCAGATTATACCATGAATCGTGTTCTGTTTCTAGTACCTGTCTAAGCTGCCCAGTGCCTCCAAGCAACTTGGTGCTCCTTGCAGCCTGTGCTCTCCTAAACAGTAAATCTTATCCATGCTCCTTGCCTGTCTCTATATCGTGTCATAACCCACTTGTCTACTGCACATGGTCTTTGCAGTGATTCAAAAGGCTTTGCTACAAACACAACCCTGCCCTTACCTCCAGTTTTAACTTCTGATGGTACCAACTTTTCCTCTTTAAGACCTCTAAATTTAAAGTGAGGATTACAAGGTAAATCTAACTTGTGCTAGATATATAGTTGTATTCTGGTTCACATATCTCTCACTGCAGATTTTCTAGGCCCTGATACATCTTCAGTACATCACATTCTGAATCTCAGCTGCCTTGAAGCTGAGCCAGTGCTCTAAACCTTACGTCAAGCTTACTCATCAATCATTTATTTTCATCTTTACCACCTCCTCTTTCAGACTTTCTTGCTCTAAGCAAGCGGACAAGTGTTCAGTTATATATAAACCATGATGTTAAAGCTCAGTGTTAGTCCTTGGACTTTTACCTAAATCATATGTGTAACATGAACATTTAAAGAAAAAAAATGATCTGTTGCTCTAAGGAGGCCATTACAAAGTACTTAAGGCAGAAAAAGTATTATGAAAGAGAATCATAGACCCAAATCAAGATGTACAAAAATGTTTAATACTTTTCCAGTTACTTAATCTCTTAAATTACACAAGCAAAACATACATTATAGGATAGTGCTGGACTTAAAATCGGCTTGAAGTGCTGAAGTCTAACTTTGAAACAGAATGGGCATTTTTGCCAAATTTTTTTTTGGTAAACTTTCAGAACTTATCCAGCTCTACTAATATATTTCTGTTATCTGTTGGGTTGTTAATTTGTTCAATATTCTTTTGTTATCTTTGATCTGTTGAAACAAATAAATTATTTCCATGAGTATTAGTTAAAATTTTAAACACTGGTTTAAAAGACACTATCCCTCAGACTGAGTTACTGTTTCTCTTTGTGTAGAAGGCTGTGAATAATTATGAGTCATTTGAATCTTCAAAGAAAGACTTATATGGTACAAAAGTAATATGCAACACTTTGACACAGAATGAAATTAATTTGTAAAGAAACATGGATTTGTAAAGAAACATGGAATAATCAATTTTTTTTTTCCTATTGGTTGTATTTTTTTCTGCTTAGAGGAATAACACTACTGCTCTCTTATTGCTGAAGTTCTAAATTAGCTCTTCCTTGCTTTCTGAGGCAGCATATAATTTATTTTTATTACCGTTTTTGCCTTTGGGGTTTCTGAGCCTGGGCTCTATGGAAGATGACAACTAAAAGGCAGTTCCCAACTTGGAAGTTCAGAAGACAACTTCATGGTCAAGAGTACATCAGTCTCTTCCTTTGGCAAAAGAATTCAGCTTCTCTTCTGCATAACGGGTATCATACTTCCCAAACTTAGAGCACAATCTGTGTTTAAAAATATATTTAATAACAAGTCCTCAGATAATTGATTATGAGTTGAAATTATTTGAAAGCAGATCCTCTAGGCATTTCAGTGAGTCACCTCTTACACTCTTGAGGGACTGAGGAGGTTCTTGGATAGAGGGGGCAGTTGTTTTTGCTAGAAGGAATAATATTTAGGGTTAGGTGGTTTCCATTTGCATGAAGAGAACTATTTTTTGGATCCAACCATTAAGTAGCCACTAAGCTCTTGATGATTTCAGTGTTGAACATCACTTATTTAACATTGAGTTTGGGGTTATTTTGTGTTTGAGTTTGGTTTTGTTTTGGTTTGTTTTTTTTTTTTTTCTCTCTCCTCAAAACAAATAAAATATATTGTATGTGTTATTTAAACAAGCACATCTATTATTTAAAAATTTATTCTTCTTAATTCCAAATTTACATGCTATGAGTTAGGACAGAGAAGTCTTACTTCAGCAGCAAACCTGAAGATTATCTTCTCCAACATACTGTTAAAATTATTACTGTGTCATTTTAACCTGTGAGAAGAGAAGCTTAGGTTGTCCTTAGACAAGGTGGACACTTTCTTGCATTGTTCCTTGAAGGAACAAGGAGAAGCTGATTCAAGGAAAGATGGCTGCAATTTGTGATAGCAGGAGGAAGCTGAGGGGAGAAGGTTAATGCACAGGAGATGTGTATAGGAATGCAAATTGACAGTGTCAATGACTGTCAGCAAGGTCAAGGAATGGGAGAGACATAGAGGCAGAGATGTTGGCTGGATGGGAGTGAAGGAAGGTAGAGGATGTAGGAGAGGAAGTAATGAAGAGAAATCGAGACTTGTGAGAAGCTTGCAAAATTATAAATGGTGGAAAACTCATGGAATCCTGGAAGAGGACACCTTAACAGAAGAATGAGATTTGGTAAAATATAAGTATTTGTGTTGAACTGTTCTTTTGCAACTAAAGGCATCTGAGAAGTCAAAAGGGGGAGGGGCATCTGTGTTTGAAAAAATAAAAGATTTTTTCTTTTTAATCTGTTTCTGTGGTGTTGCCCAGCAAAGAATCCAACTTTATTGTTTTTCTGAAGTATGTCTTTCTCTGGATTATAAAGCGTTGAGCCTCTTGGGACTCTAACAGAGGGAATGCTTTTCATCTCCAGTGTTCTGAAATATCTGAGCAAAAAGTTGTCCTCAATTACACAAATCTGTGTATACTTGCATCTCTCTTGCCTGCTCTCCGATGATTCACTATACTTCTCCCCTTGCAAATCCATAACAAAGTTGGTAGTGTTTGTATCTCACAGCTGCTAGCTCTGTTTCTCTCTCAGCTCTAAATTAAGCAGCCAATCTAGAAAACACCTTCTCCTCCCCCTTGTTTTCCCCTCTGCCTCCCTTGGCAGGGAACTGTTGCTAGGTTGTTTTTTTTTTTTCTTGATCCCTAGGCACCTTCCCAGTTTGCCACTTTTTCTGTAAGCAAAGAAACAATCTCTTTTATCTCATTTGCCTTTTATCTGTTCTCAGTTCTCTAAGTTATGATGTAGAAGAAAAAATAGGCAACACCTAAATTCACATTTAGGTGAAAGATCAGACATTACCTGTGCTAGCAGTCCATCTTCGATACAAGCTCACGTTGACAGTACGAGGGTACAGCCTCCAGGGCTGTTGCTGGGAGGGCTGTCATTAATGAAATCAAATAGTCGTTACAGGAACGTCTTTGCTGGAAGAGTGACGGTTCCTTCGTTTGTTAACAAGCATTTGAAAAACGAACAGAAAAGTCTTTAGTGATTAAAAAGCACTACCTGGGGTACTTCTCATATACAACCATAAATTCTTGAATGCAGCCCTGACAAACAGAAGAGTATTCTGTGATAGTACAACTATATAAAAGGATGCAGTTAATTAAAATTATTTTAATGTAGTAATGGACCTGCATTAAAAGGACTCAATCCTGTTGTGCTGCAAACATCAGTAAACTTCAGTGAAAAACTGGGGGTTCTCACTCTTTGCAGGATCAGTCATTCGGCTCCTCTGCTGGAAGCCCAGAAGTTGGGAACTTGAAAGTTTCTGTTTCTGCTTGGGATTAAAACATTAAAATTCCTCTTTTTGCTCTCTTCCATATTTTCTCCAACCAGCTCAACAAATTGTTCCCTAAGGCTTAATTAACACTAACAGAACAACTGCCTTTGCTGTGTAAGGAAGCCATCCAGAGCAGTTACAACCGCCCCAACTTGAAACAAAATCTTTCTACCATCCCATGCAATTGTGCATATTGCCCTCCTACTCTGCAGCGCACCTGGACACATATATCAAGCACACAAGTCTAACATCATCTTGTATATCTAATAACGAATCACTGCTGGTACTTGTTTATTTCAATGTGTGATTTTCTTTAAACATTCACTGATTCTGGGACTTCTACAATGATCTGACTTGAAGGATTTTAAATGTTTCCCATACCCTTTAATTTTAGCAAATAATTCTGTCTCGCTAGCTTGCTATTAGTGGCTTAATCACTAGGTCTGTGGTTGCAGTATGCGAAGAGCTAAGACTGGAAATAGTGAAACAGCATCAAAACAGGAAAACAAGTTACTCAGAGCAAAGGCATTTCATTAAATAAACCAAGGAAAATATTTGGAAGACTTTCTTGTGATCAAAAATTAGGAATGCTGCATTGTTTTGTCAACTGAAAGATGCACAGAATCATCCAACGCAAGTTACTTTGTCTTTCATCAATTTTAATGCAGCTTCTAGCTGTAAAACTCTGCCAGCATACAGATGAAGGTGTCTGGACATATTGGTATGCTAAATCATAAGCTGCCTATTCCCATTCTGCATCATTTGGTTAAACCTAAGGTTCCAGAACAACTTGCAGAAAGTGAACTACATTTGAAATTTGTTGCTGTTTGGATACTTTGAGTTCTTCCTTGTTTGTTTGAATCAGTTAATAAATGTCCCAGTAGCTGTGGTTGGAAAATGTTGCTGAAAAGAACATTTGTTCAATTATTGGTTGTTTTGCACCAGTTCTATCTGTTAAGTAACCATCAGGAAAGAATGAACACACAGTCCTTCATTTTTTGGTTTTTTTTTTTAAACTTTAACCTTTCTAGAAACTTCATGAAAATTAACTATAATGTAGGATGCTTCTTCTTTTAATAGCAAAATAGTTTTCTAACTCCCCATTATGGAGTGTTAGTAACATTGCCTCAGATAAGAATTTCAACCCGAAAGACCACTGACAAATTTTACCTTTCCTAGTTAGGAATTATCAGATACAAAAAAGAGAAGATCCTATTCACCGAATCTCTACAGATTTGCTGCAAAATTTGATGAGTCACCTGATGCAAATACATATCTGGTAAAGAATCTAAACATACAGATTTCTAATTTTAATGTCACTGTTATCAGTATATGGATGACTTGCCTGGTTTTTGTGAAGGGCTCTTTAAGAGAAACTTAGTGCAGACTATCTTTGATTCTTTCATTCATTCTGTTTGTACTGGTCTTCTTGGGTTTTACTAATAACTAAAGAAAAAGATTAAATCAGGTTCTTAAAATACATAGAATCATAGAATAGTTTGGGTTGGAAGGGACCTTTAAAGGTTATCTAGTCCAACCCCCCTGCAAGGAGCAGGGACATCTCCAACCAGATCAGGTTGCTCAGAGCCCTGTGCAACCTGGCCTTGAACGTTTCCAGGGATGGGGCATCCACCACCTCTCAGGGCAACCTGTTTCAGTGTTCTACTCTTAATTCGTTTTAATCTAAAGCCCACTGACTTAAATTAATTTTGGGTCAGGTTAAAACATATAGAGTATTTCTCTATATTTTAAATTAACCTTAAATCAGAATCTATATTTTAGGTCATATTTTCATAATCAACACTCGATACATTTTGACAATGATAGTCTCCTGTGAAAATTTATTGGAAACCTTCAGATTAACATTTTTTGTTAATCAATACTATGAATGTGTTTAAGTTTTTATGTTCTTTTCTCTGCCTGATTTGTGAAATAAAAATCTGGTCTTGCCAAAAGTAAGATCAGTTTTTTGTGAAGAAGCAACTACGTACTGACTTCAGAACAGTCCGGATAGATTGCTGTCTTGTCACACACATGTTCTGACAGTCATCTTCCAAATTCAATTGACTTTAGTGGGCAGAGGTTTGAGCAATAATGGACAATTATGCTTTTGAAAGTTGAGGAAAAAACCACTGAGAGATTTGAAGCCTTAAGAAAGCAATAATAGATAGTGTATAGACCTTCAAATGGACCATGTATTATAACGTTTTTGAAAGACTTAAGTGTGACACAAAAAAGCTGTGTGTTAAATCAGAGCCATCACTTAACAGATATTTTTTCCAGCTTTTTTTTTTAACGCTGTAGGTGTTACTATCAGCTAATTATGTGCCAATGACAAGTGTTTATCTGAACTAATGAATATGAGGAACCTGAAGAATGGTAATTTTAATTTAGCCTAAAGGCACCTAATCACCAAAATATCAGCAGCTTGTATAGTTCTTGACAAAACAAAAATCCCAGCATCTCCCATACACTCCACCCCACCCCCACTTAACAAAATGAACAAAAAGCCCCCAGTGACTCATATTGCTTATCGCCAATTTTAGGCTCTGGTTTTGGTGTTGCCCATATATGGTCCTTTTTTTTTCTTTCCTTCAGTTCAGGAACCAATGTACAAGCTGCTGTCTGCAAGTGGCCTCAGTACTACTTGAAAATTCTTTTTTCTTTATTTGATTTGCTTAAGTTGGCAGTGAGGGTAAGTCACCAAAAGTAAAATTAATCCTTTGAGTGTGTGCTATCTCTAAGGAAGGAAAAGACTTTTAACACAAAGATCGCATATGTGCACTTATAATGTCATCTTGAGTTCATTAATTTGACTAGTCTGTACTTAAATAAATGACTGGGAGTACATATCTGTTGTACCAACAGATCACGCATTCTGTTTTATTGTTTCAATGCTAATGTACCAAAGACCAAAGGTCAAAAAATTCCATCTTTGTCCATAAGTCAATAGCAGATCTTTCTGGATGCTTCCACATTTTACAGTGTTATCTAAAGCACTTATCTCACATGACAGTGCTGAAACCTCACCAGTTGCTTTAGATTTTCAAGCTGAGGAACAGGCATAGGAGCCTGAGCAGTTCCAGTGTCATCTCAGCATAGCTTATCTGCTCATCCCTTCCAGCAGCTGTGGACTTTGAACTTGAGGCTTGACATCCTATTTCCTCCATTTTACATGCCCACTTATTACTATAGATGGAGAAATTCAGTCACTAGTGGAAAAGGGACTTTGCTTAGATGGTCAAAGTAATTTTCATGGGACAATATTAGAGCTAGTCTGAGTCTGGTATATTTTGGAAGGGAACCATAAGGCCAAACCACAGGCCCCTGTGTGCCGTTGTAATGCTTAATTGAAACAGACTGCAAGTCTGCTCTTCTGTTAAGGCATCTTGCTGCTAAGCTGCTGTTTCAAAAATAATGAGTTAAATGAGCTCACAAATGAGGTCTGCCAACAAATTGTGCACGTCAGGTCTCTGTCCTTCTTTACCAGATCACCATGCAGAATTTGGTCTCTTTTCTTTAGTAGTCCAGCTCTGTGGTTCTTTATTAAAACTGATATTTTTTTCCTCTTTGTCTTGAAAGCTCCCTGAAAGATTAAATTAAATTGTGTACTATACCTGAAAAAAAAAAAAGTAAGGCAATATACTCCCAAATCCCGGAATAATACTCTAGCTTTCACATTTTGCTGTGTTCTTTGTGGCCATGTTCCTACTTTGCTCATACTGGAGGTGTTTATTGTGTTTGGGGAGGAAAAAAATAGGATCTGTTGGTAAAGGCATCATGATTTATGTCAGTGGGTAGCATTTGGGCAAGCATGAGTCTTTATTTTTCAGTTAGCTTTGAACCAAATGTTGCCTGCTTCAGATTTAAACATGGTAAAACGATATCTTTCCTTCAGTGAATCTGCTGATCACGGCTGGTAATGTCAAGAGTGACTTGTGTCTGCTTCTCTGCTGTTTAGCTTTCTTTGAAAATATAGTTAGACTGTTGTTTTTAAACTGGAGCTCCACGTATTTGCTAGTTTTTCAGTGCAAGTTAGTGGTAGGGTAGGCAGAAGGGTGGTCAGCAAAATGAAGAGACAATCTGCTTTCAAAACGTAGTGGAGACTGGAAAGCTAAGAATATCAGCACAAGAGCTTGCGTCTACCTTAACTATTCTAGGAGGCTATATGTGCAAATTGCTAGCCCCTAAAGAGTTAAAAGTGTTTGTTTCACAGGAAATTGGAAGAAATTTATGTGCGCAAGTGAAACTGAAAGGTCGAATGTGTGACTCATATCTATTGACAGATGGAATGAGCATAACATAAGAAGACAGTGACTAGAAAACAAGCAGGTTGTGTGAAAGTATTTTTAGAGACTAATTTCTACCCAGCTGTGTCTTCTATGAATGGAAGAAGTTTGTCAAAGTTACCTAGAAGTTGCCTAATACCTACCTAGTGAAAATTAATTCCATTGATATGGTTTAAGTAGACACTTCATCCCTTGGGATGAAAACAGAGTTAATACTTTTTAAGAGCTCTACCTGAGATTTAAAAAAATGTAAGAAAAAAATAATTAAGAGAACATATAAGTTCCTATTAGTGCTCCTAAACTATTACATACCCACTTACTTTACCTCAGTTCCCCTTTTGACTCCCACTTCTGTGCTCTCTTCCCCTCTCAACCTATCTCTTCTTCGGCTTAAAATATCAGAACATACCCAACTTACTTGTTATATAATAATGACTCATACTTTCATTGGCTTAAACTTTACCCAGTCTTTCTTCATGTCTTTTCATGCTCTTTAAATTGAGATTTAGCCTCTTCAGTCTTGGGTACTACATTGTGTGTTTTTTAGTAAGTTCCACTGATGAAACTTGAAAAAAATGATGCTGAAACTAAGTATATAAAATTTATTTAGGAATATGAGGATAAAGAGTTAGCAAAGTTTTATACGATACATCCATTTTGCTGGACAAACAAAGAAGCATAACATATAGAAACCCATAATGCTGTATGGTATCCATAAATTCTTCGGCAAAAATTGACCCAAAATATAGATATGAGCCACACAGTAAAGTACATATGACTGCTTACTTGCCTGTTACCTGGAAGAGGAACTTGGTTATATAATGCAATATAACACATATTATTTGCCTTACATATTTTGTAGACTGTAGGGTTAAATTCTGAGACAATAAACTAGAAACGTAACAATTGCAATTTCTTCTGTTGTTGCCCTGATATACTCTTGTGGCCAGATGATCACAGTCAAATATATGTTGTCTATCTGAAAAACTACATATTCCATTAATGAGTGAAAACCTTCTAGCATAACGGAGTATGCTACTTCCTGAGCCTCTGCTCCCATCAGGTGAAAGGATGAGGGCAGAACTCATATCTCCATGAACCCCACAGAGCACTGGGGATAGGGTAGGAGCCTTTTGCCCAGCTTGTGAAGCTCACTTTCCCTCACTTCAAGCTGTTTGGCTTATTTTCATTCATTTATTTATTTATTTTAATTTAAAGGCATCTCTACTTCCTAGGCTATTAAATGCTTTCCCTTGCATCATGACTGTGAGCTGGGCTCCAGCTCCCAGACCACCTGCTCCATAGCCGGGTGGAACAGTGCAAATACCATGTACTGCAGGCTGATTAATTTTGTTAAGGAGTGGGAAATGGAAAAGAGGAGAGAAAACCATTCATTTACCCCAAACTGGGCTATTTCAGCAATGTCAAAATCTGGATTTCTTTCTTGGTTATGTTTTGTTCTGGGATCTCTACAGACATAAGCTACTGCTACGTCTGTCGTGTTGTGTGCTGTTTACAAGGTTCTCGCATGAGCTAGCAGGACAAGTGTAGCCTACTGGAATAAGAAAACATCTGATGTTCTGTTTTACAAGAAATGATATCTGCAGTGAGTTAAATCTACAAATTCACTGGCATGGTAAATCACTGTGTACTGGTGTAAGAGGTAGGGGTATGGATAAATCCTTTGATTAGTATGGCATGTTGCTGAAATTAATATTTTCACTGCACAATTCTGTTACAGAATTATAACTTGTTCATTACAGTGGGCAGCAGGGCGCAATAGTAAAAATGCAGATATTGCAAGAGCAGGATATCTTTTTTGAGCTAAGCATACGCATATAGTGTATTCCATTGTCTATAATCCTTTCTCATCCAGCACACATGCTATTAGTCTACTCCCCTTCCTGGAGCTAATCCAAATACTAGCAGCATCATATCCTGCCTAGAATGGAAAACTCCAGGGGAGATTAAAAAAGTCTATTGCAAATCATCCTATAACATTCCTACAGGAATTACATATTAGTGGAAATCTTTGATGTGAAAATAAAGTATTGAATGATAAAAATTAAATGATGGAACTCATGGGGTAAATCTTATAATTCTGACTCTAGTGTAAATACAATGGCAAGTATATGAATGAAAATGTCTCTTTTCAAGCACTGCCTGTCATTGTCTCTATTTGTTTTAACTTATTATTCTCCCAGCACTAAAAAAAAAGAAAAAAAAAAGATTTTTCTACCTCTTCACTTGCATTCTTAAAAATAGTGTATTCTTGGATTTCCTTGAAAAAATCTGTAGGAGAACAATGTTTCGTATTACAAATATAAATTGAGACCTAAAATCCCATGTACAATTAAAACTTAATTTAAATAAAAGCAGAAGCTGGCAGATTACTATGAATTTAAAGAGTAGTGGGTGCCTAAGATCTTTTTTAAGATGAAGGGAATGTTCCAACTGCTACCATTAAATGGTAGAATACATACCCTAACCTCATACCTCGAGAGTGGATGAGTTGTCCAGTGTGGACCCCACAGAGCAGCCCAATATTTGATGTAAATCAGTGCTATTCCTCTGCTGTAGGGACATTTATGCTGATTTGTGCCGTTGATGGGAGGGAGATTATTAGTGCCAGCACACTTCATTTCCCTCCACAGTTGTGTAATCATTAATGCTGCATATAGATCTTTTCTGTGACCCACCAAGGCTTTCACAGTTCTCTCTGTTTTGAAATCTTGTCTGCATGAAGTATTGTGAAATTTAAAATTCTCCATTTGTTTTAATTTCACTGAGTAGTAAATGACTCTGCAAAACTCTTGAAGTGGGTTTTGACATTGTGGCAAAATGGTAGTGCCCCACAGTCGATGGAAAAGTTGCAGGTCATTAATGAGTAGTTTTTACACATCACTAACGTACAAAATATTTCTTAAATGAACAAGAAGAAATATAATTATGACTTTGCAGATCTCTAAGTTTAGGACAATCTATGGCTGGGAGAAAATCTTGGCTATTTCATCAGCACTAAATTAACTCCAAACCTATTTCATGTTTGCTTTAGATTCTTACTCTCTTCACTTTCGCAAAATTTGGAAAACTGTTCTTGATACTACTATCTATGCTTCTAATAGGCCATTAATATCTTTGTCAGAGGACATTCTGACCTAAATGAAAACCATCACTAATAAGGTGATTAGGACTGAACTGTATCACTGTATAACAGCACAGGACCTAATCTGCAACATTTTTTATGTTCTGATTCTGTTTTTACTGAGGCCAGTGGCCATACTTATTGGATACTTTGGGATTGTATCTTATTTTGAAAACCAGACCTTATGTGGATATGATTGTGCAATTCATGCATGTACCTCTGAGTTGAAAAGCAAATAAAGATGTTACTTGGAGAGGAATAAAAATATTAGGTGAAAAGCTTTATGTAGCACCAAATCCAATGAAATCCCCAACTTGGGTCCATGCCTCTATTGTGGCATGACCGTTGAAATGCAAAAGGAAAAAACTGAAGTGAACAAAGTTAACCTCCATCCAAACAGGATTAAATCTAATAACCAGAAATAAGTAGACATAGGTTCATACATCCGTATGCATGGCTGCTGATAAAGTTGGCCATCTTGCAATAGTCATCTCTCAGATCTTGTAGAATTCTCCTTTCCTCTTTTCACCTTTTCCTCAGTCTAATGTATTAAATTGTTAAGTAAGAGTTTTTACTCTTCTAGCTAAAAGTCGAACAGTACTCTTGCACGCATGCCAGGAAAGGTACACAGCATTACAGGTTTTGGAAACAGTAGAAATATTGTAATTAAATTTTAATAGATACTCTCACTTTGCACAATGACTTGTCTTCAGTATTCCGTTATAGGTATTGAAAACTTCACAGAGTATGATTACACAGGTAACATGAGCTCCCACACATTCCTTTGGGAATTTTTGGACTGCTGCAGCTCTTATGAATGTAAAAAAAACAACAAACAAACAAACAAACAAAACATTTTCTTGAAAGGCTGTGCAGAGAAATTGATGGAATTTGTATCCAGTTAATGGGGTAGCCAGGCATGCTTGTGTACATTGGCACATAGATATATGTAAAGGTGACTTGCTACTTAGAGAAAGATCACTGGTGCATAGGTCATATGCCTGCAAGTGAAATTGTGTTGATTCTCTTTTCCCCTTGCTCATCAAAGAAGATTGTACAATGCGTGGATGGACATCATTACACTGAAGATTTTTCTGTGTCTAATTAGTTTATTTACGCTTTTCTGAGGACTTACCAGCTGTTGGTGTAGGAGTAGTACTACATGTTAATAATATTTCTCTTTTAACCTCTGTTGCTGCCTTCAGTGAGTTTAATCTGCATGTTTTCTTAGCTGTACACACAACAGTATTGTTGGAGATCGTGTTGGGCAGTGAGGTGGGAGAGAGAAGAGGCTTCAGGTGCCCACACGCCCAACACTAAGCTGTGACAAATTTGAATTTACATGGTGTTAAGAGGACTCTCATAAGTTTGTTCAGGAACACCTGTTGTGACTCTAATGTACTTGTCAGAATAGTAACTGCTATCCCTTCATGCTTTGTAGGTCCACTGAATTACAAAATAAAATAAAAATCTGTTTGTCAGAAAACCTCCCCAGATGTGTTGGCTTAGTAAGTCAGTTTTACTTTGATATTGTTTTTGTTTGGTAGGCTGGAATTTACACACCGTATATCACAGGACATTCAGAGAGGATACCCTGAATAAGTATCAGGAGGTGAAGGGAAGCAGTGAGGAAGGCAGGTGTCTCACTGCGATCTCCATCTACAGTGGTGGGTCTGTTAGCAGAGATATTTCAGTTCTAGATCTATTTCCATTCCTTGTCCATAGCCCTTTATTTTACAACAATAATTTTACTCTCTTTCCTGCAGCAGGAAGGATGATTTGAACAAGGCCAAGTAGAAGATCTGTAAGGGCCTTACTTAGGAACATTGCAATAAGAGTTGAGAGAAGGAGTCTTCCTCAAAGGAGCAATTCAAAATGTTAGTTTTTCCACTGGAAGTACTTTGTAATTATGTTTTCATTCTCCTAGTTGTCCCCGTCCTTTTTGTTCTTTTCACAGAGTTTGTTTTGCCCTTAAAAGGAGGTGGTGGGGGGTGGGGTGGGGAGATGCCATATAAACATTCACAAGGAAAACTTTTAGTGCTTACGGTATCACTCAGTATATGCTTTGGATGTGTTGATCTCTTCAACTTCATAGCAGCTTCCATTGGCATATGACTAGCATGCACTTTGCATCTTGGGAAAAAATGTCAAAATTGTTACTAGTATCAATGGGAGCTGAGTTTATTCCAAAGCTGTCCTACCATAATTGATGATGCCTTGATAGATAAATGATGTGGTGAGTTGACCTTGGTTGGATGCCAGGTGCCCCCTAAGCCACTCTATCACTCTCCCTTGCAGCAGGCCTGGGGTGAGGAAATATGACGAAAGGCACGTGGGTCAAGATGAAAACAGGGAGATCACTCAGCCTTTACTATCACAGGCAAAACAGACTTGACCTGGGGAATCTGATGTAATTTATTGACAATCAAATTAGAGTAAGATAGCAAGAAGTAAGAACAAATATTAAACCACCTTCCCCCCACTCCTTCTCTCTTCCCAGGCTCAGCTTCACTCCCGATTTCTTTACCTCCTTCTCACCAAGTGGCACATGGGGGCCAGGGAATGGGGGTTGTGGTCAGTTCATCACATGTTGTCTTTACCAGTTCTTCCTCTTCACACTCTTCCCCTGCTCCGGTGTGGGGTCCCACCCATGGGAGACAGTCCTTCACAATCTTCTCCAATATGGGTCCTTCCCACAGGCTACAGTTCTTCACAAACTGCTCCAGCATGGGTCCTTTCCATGGAGTGCAGTCCTTCAGGAATGGATTGCTCCAGCATAGATTCCCCATGGGGTCACAGGTCCTGCTGGGATCCTGCTCCAGCACAGGCTGTCCATAGGGTCACAGCTTCCTTCAGGGCACATCCATCTGTTCCAGCATGGGGTCCTCCACGGGCTGTAGGTGGATCTCTGCTCCAGTACCTGGAGCATCTCTTCACCCTCCTTCTTCACTGACCTTGGTGTCTGCAGAGCTGTTTCTCTCATATATTCACACTCTTTTTTTCTGCTGCTGTTAGGCAGCCAATTTTTCCCCTTCTTAATTAAATATGTTATTACAGAGATGCTAACACCGTTGCTGATGGGCTCGGCTTTGGCCAGCATTGAGTTCATCTTGGAGCCGGCTGGCATTTGCTCTGTCAGGCACAGGGGAAGCTTCTGGCATCTTCTCACAGAAGCCACCCCTGTAGCCCCTCTGCTACCAAAACCTTGCCATGCAAACCCAATACAATGATCGTTTTAATTATCCAAGTATTTCCAAATATCCAATAGAAGGGGAAATAACTAACAGGCCATAGTACTGTGAATGCAGTGTTCAGAACCAGTAATAATTGCGGTCATCATGTACACAAAAAAAACTTATCCTGTACTATCCTCATAGTAGTTACTTCATGCTTCAACACCTTTTAGACAGAAAAAGATGTGTGAAATAGCTTAAAGGGTTTCGTTCTTGTCACAGTTTAGAACATGTCTGAGGGAAGCAAGAAACAATAACAGAAAATGACGGAATATAAACATTGTTGTACTTTATGATCCTGCTGAAAGGTTCAGGTCTAACTGGTAGTAGGCTGACTGTGTTACTATACGACCTGACCACAGAAATGCGTAACTAGTAGTCTGCTAGATCATAGTTGTGCAGGGCTCTGCATTGTACCAGTCTGAATTGGTGTTTCTGAGAGCTCATGAATTAGTAGCTGGAGAAAAAAATGGGAGTTATTTCACATACTCATAAAAGAGAGAGAGGGTTCAAATGGTTTTTCAGATGAATGGAAATGGCAGAGCCAGGAATTTGATCTTAAGATTTTCATAATTGGTTTATTCTGCTGGACCATTCTCAAATAAAGATGCATTGAATTTATAATCATCCAGAAAAAGCCATTGCATGCTTTCTGTGAAGATAAGTAATAATTTGGAAATTGGAAGAATTAGGTTGATAGAGTCTAGCAGCTTGTAAACAGAGGGGCAAACCCCTTCTCCTGTACTTTTACATACCTGCTATTTCAGACCTGCTCCCTTCCTTCCATCTCTCGCTTTGGGAACACTCCCTTTTCCCACCTTCCCTCAGAGGCCAAGCATCTCTGCTCTGCCATGCTCTAGAGTAGTGCTAGCCTGAAAGATGGCTGGACCATTCCTGGCTGTAGCCAGAGATGGTTTTCTTTCCAGGAAAGGAACAATTTTCCTGTTAACAGCAATTCTTGGTGTGTTATTTTTTTCATATCAGTCATTACATCAGTTTCCCATCTTCGCTGAACTGACACCTGCAAGTTTAGTTTCAGCACACAGTACGAGACATCTCACCTACAACTCATAGCTGACCAACCATCTTTCTTTGGTAGCTGCAGTGTCCAAAGCTCCTCTGAAAAATGTCTCCGACTTCATCTGTTGAGCTGTAGCACCTTTTTCAGTGACTCTGCCTTGAAAAACAATTGTCATGATGCAACCTAAGGCTTTTAATGGGTGGTAGCAAGAAATAGCAATGACTTTTGAGAACAATATGGAGAAAGGCTGAAAAGAAAACCATTGGAGTCCATATGGACTGGGTTCTGTACTATGAAAAACCAGGAAATCCAGCCATATTCGCTGAACACAGCTGAAATAATAACTCACAGGTTATTAATCTGTGATCTGGAGCCTTCCTTTACTTTCAGTAAAAGACCTTGAAACAAATTAATTCTGAGATCACTGTGTGCTATCTGAATGAAAGCAGACATCAGTGGTTTCTTATCAAAACTCCCTTAGTTACGACCATAAGCATACTGCTTGCCTATTAATTCTGTCTGCTATTGGTTTTTCCTTACTATTTATTTTAAGTGAACATATTCATTTAACTGAAATGCCAGCTGACTAATGTGTAACTACATGGAGAAATACAAAAATTGATCATTCTGTTAGAGGAATGATTTATTCTTTGTGCATAAATTCTAATGTTCAAGCGCAACTAAGAAATAAACATAACTTATTGCTGATAATTATGAGAGTTTTGGAGATCCAGAGCTTGTCAGAAAATCAACTGTCTTCTAGATATTAATGACAACTAAAAAATATAATTGTGCATTTATTAATAGACCATACACAGAGTCTGAAACTAAGTGGTTTGGAAAAGTACTGCATTGTTTATAGTAAAAAGTGCAAAGAAACACCAGAGGAAACATCCCTGTGGCTTAATCAATGATCAGCACATGAACATAAGTCAAAGATTGTTTAAAATTGTTCCAAATGAGGAATAACTGACGTCAAGAGCTTGCTTGACTTCTTACCAGCTTCACACTCTGGTTGCCTGCAGTGACAAAAGTACTAATAGAACACTTACAGACAGTCTTTCACCAACTAGTTTAGGTTGTTTTTTTTATTTATCTGCACTTCACTTATTTTATTTACAGGACAGCCACAGATACGCTTAGAGGGCAGAACTCTGATACACTTGTCAATCTATTGTTAGCATCAAGAGATAACGAAGCCAGGAACAAGTAATTGTTTATTCTTATGGAATTGCACTTACACACTGCAAGCCACAAATGATGTTTGGTCAGTAACAGTGGGTTTTGTGTTAGTAGAATGACACAGGTGTAGGGCCAAATTCACTGTGCTCCCACAGCCAAAAATATTCTGCAAATTTCCTTCTGCCTCTCGGTTTTTCAGGGGAGGAAATGTTGAGGTAGGGTGGAAAAGGGATTCTCAGAGCAGAGATAGAATCACAGAATTGTTAGGGTTGGAAGGGGCCTTTAAAGGTCATCTAGTCCATCCCCCCTGCAAGGAGCAGGGACATCTTCAACCAGATCAGGTTGCTCAGAGCCTCATCCTTTGCATAGGTCCTGTGTAGATGCTGTAAGGTACCCCAAACCTTAGCTGCCTGGTGACTGCTCTAAATCACGTTGGGTAAGGATATTCCTGAGAACTGCAAACCCAGTATTAATTTCTGCATGCATTGTTGTACTCTAACCTTCCATGGACACATTAATTTTAGCTCTGGGTCAGGAAACAGTTTATATAATGAAATTTTTCTGACTACTTCTAATCATGTGATTAAACATCCCTGATGTTAAAGACTGTCTTGTCACTGTTTTCCAGAGATACTAAAAGCCAGTCTGAAGTCCATCTTCTAGAAACTTTGTGCACAATAGGGAAAGAACTTGTCTTGAGGGAAAAATAAATGTGACATGTCTGTGACTGTTTAAAAGTATTGTTTATGCAAGACTCATGTAGTTTTCCATTGAAGCTATTAAATGGAAATGGAATGCATTTAGAGAAACTAATCTGAGAAAAGGAAGAGTGGATTTTATCACTTGTGAAAAGGGTGGAAGTGTAATCGGTTTTGTTCCAACAGCTGGTCTATTTTCAAGACTGATTTTTCCTGTTAGTGATGTGGAAGCCCAGGGCAGAGCATGAGCTCACAGCACTGCAAAGACGAAAAGCTGGGCTGTAAGGGAAAAACAAATATTTTCTCATACTACATGAACAGATTTTCTTCCATACTGCCTGTTATTTGGCAATTAGGAGAGGAGACCAAAAAGAGATTCTTCCTCCCGTGCTGGAAGCTTGTTGTATGTGACCCTGGAAGTCACCTAATCCTTCTGCCCTTAAGTTTTCCACTCTTCTGCAATTTCTTCCATTTTCAGCCCTCATATTTCCTTTTTGTTTCAACTAAAGTAGGATTCCAATGGACAACAGCCTTGTTCACTGTACAGACGTAATACATACCCGGAAAACTGCCTATTCTTTGTCAGGAACATAGCAGAGTCATCTGAAAAATAGCTTATGACCAAGCTTAGTTAGGTTGGGGTTTTTTTTGTTTTGTTTTGTTTTAGTGCAGTCACCTGTTACTTCAGCAGGGTTAAAAATTGCTTTGAAAAATAGATAGGGCTGCCTGGACTATTTTCTTCCAACAATATTGAACACATGGAAGAATAATATGCTCCAAAAGCATGTTCTGGATAGTTCAAGTAAACTTCCTCTGTGTCCCGGATTCAAAGTGGAGCAGTATTGGGAATAATTAGCTAGCATTTGGGCCTGCAGGGGCATTAAATTAGCAAACACTGGAAAAAAAACTGCACACAAGATTTGTAGTTTACTTCATTTTATTTTTGTTATGTCAGCCTTAATCATTGCATAAAGCAAGAACCATAGCTGAGAGCAGACTAACTACAGCTACAAATCCTGCCAGCTAGAAAAATTTTATCAAATTATCAAATGAATGTACTGTCTTCCAGTATTCCAACTGTAGGTGTTCTGGTAGGTCCACCACACACATCCATTTTGTTTTGTTGGAATGGAGCTGAATCTGTTACTTAGTTTCTCCAGTGTTTGAATATCTCCAAAATGAGTTTTCCGTCTGTCCTTCGGTCTTCATTCTTTCCATCATATTAACTCTGTTAGAGATAGAGAAGTGTCTTAACTTCCTCAGGTTGTGACCTGAATAATGGGCCTGGCAAGATTTTTAAGCATATTTGAAAAGGTTTTGTAGGGGGCTGGTTTTTGGGTTTGCTTGGGGTTGGTTTTTTTTTTTTTGAGACAAAGTGATAGGATGCATCTCTTAAACAGATAAAATGCCACTGGCTGGCATTCCCAATTAGACATACCTAAGCATTGCTAAAATTAAACTGTATCCTATTCTGTGCGCAGAACTGTACCTATTAAAGTGAAATAGAGGTAGCTTCCTTGTTTTACAGTGTGACACTCAAGCGTTCATAACGATCAGTAGCCCCTTGGAAGTAGTGACGTTCACAGGTTTTTGCTCCCTCTAAGGACTCAAGCTCTGTGCCTTTCAGTTGCTATAGTTTGTTTTAATGTTTAATAGAAAACACTGCAGAGAGGAAGACTGAACAGAGTTATGTGAATATTCTCTCTCCATGGAACAAACCAGAATCCTTTTTTATTTACCTGTTTGAGGAGGAGTATGTGAATGGCTCTCTTTTTTTTTCCACCAGAAGGCCATGTGGTTGTAAAATGGCCCTGAAACTTTATTTCTAGAGAAATGTTGGCATCTGGAGTCTGTCTATGAAGGCAGACTGTGGAGAAAGCTAGTGAAAACGAGTTCTCACACTTTTCAGCAGAGATTAGATAGGATTGCAATCATCCTGACAGCTATGTCTCTTGCCTTTCTTAGGCAAGGCAGAGCTGAATGGTCTAAGACCTTTGATTTGTTTGTTTCCATGTCCATTGCAACAGGAAAAAAAATTTCAATGTGTTTTTTCTTTACAGCTGCCTGATAAGATCACAAGATCCATATTTTCGTGATAGTATAAACATTTACATAAACTCTATATTTAGTACATAGCACCAGGGACAAAGGAATGCGTGTAACAGCTGGAGAGGTCTGTATGTATCCATTATACTGTAAGGTGATGGTGTCAGAACTTAGCCCATGACCGTAGATGAGCTCAAAAGTATTGTTAGCCCTGAACTATAAAAATATCACTGGAGTGCTGCGATACTGTGTGTCTGGGAATCCATATGTACGCTGTTCTACTCATTGGTCAAAATTTTGCATTTATTTGGAACAACGAATTTAAAGTACGAAACTTTCTAGCTGAGTTATCCATGTGTTGCTAACTTGCCAACAGTGAAAACTGCAAGCTTGACTTTTGTTGACCAATATTTTTTTTTTTTTTGTTGGTTTAATGATAATGCTATGCAACTTCTTTGTCTGGGGAGATCATGTCTGCCGGAATCACAAGGGCATCCTGAAATCATACAAATAGAACTTTTCTACAGGTATTTGGACAAAGTGTCACTTTTTTTTCCTGCATATAGGTTAATTGATTCTTGAGAATTTGTTCTCTTTGCTAGCGTAGGCTTCTTCCTCCAAAACTGTACTTGAATATAAATTTAATTTAAAAAATAGTTCAAAGTGATGCCTACATTGTATGAAGTTTATCCATAATGAACTGCTTGATAAGGTAAGTCCTACAGAAACAGATTGAATATTCACAGTACTAAGAACAATACTTGATATTAGAATATTTATTTTCATAGTGTACCTTCATTTTTCCATTTTACAAAAGGGGGATAAGGTCAAGTGGGGAAAAAAAGAGGAAGAGTGCAGAGTATATTTCCAAAAGCAGACTTCATAGGGGTTTTCTCACTCTGATATGAATTGCAAGACTCAAAAATTTCTTTGTGCTAATTTCTCTTAATAATGTTCCTAAATTGAGCCATAAGGGGTTTGGTTATGGTTTTAGAGCAAGCTGATGTCAGAGCTGAGAACTGATTTCTTATTCCTTGAGTTTCAGGTCTATTTCTTCCTTTAAATCTTTATTTAAATGATTTTTGTTATGCACTTTTGGGCACAACAATAGCATATAAGCAAGAATCTTCACAGTGCTTGGAGAAAACAGGGCTTACAAGGGTGCTGGATCCTGGAAGAGTTTCTATGGTGAGAGCATCTCTTTCCTATGTCATCCTCTGCACAATACTCACCCGCTATATCCCTGCAAACACTTCAGCCTGTGTGACAAATGAATTATTAAAAGTGAAATCTGGCCCCACGGATATCAGACAAAACTCCCTCTGACTTTGGTGGGAGCAACACGTATCACTCCGTGACATGTAAACACACAGATGCAGTGCCAGTACCGAAAAGAGAGTAGACCTGGGTGCAAAGATTTGTTTGCTTTGTAAAATATGCCTGCAACCAGTTACTGTCACTGTTGCTAGAGACATCTGTTTTTAACTTTTCAGCTTTCTTCTAACACATGAAAATCAAACACTCAGTCTTATGATCTCTGTATTACTAAAAGTCTTTAACATTCCAAAATAAAAAGGAGAAGTTATGTAGGCATCGTTTATGATTTAGCCAAATAACACACAGACGCAGGGAAACGGATTTATTAGCAGTCTGTCTCACACTGCATGTTGCTTGGGTTAGGGGAGTTAACAGCAAAGATGGTGTAATCTTACAAGCTGACTAGGGAAAATTACAGAATCCCTTCTGAATAAACAACATTAGAAATGCAGGTTTTTTTCCATATACTCTTTTGTCCTTACTGAAAAGATTTATGTTAATCAAAACCTTGGAGATTAAATAATTAAACCTGTAGATAACCACAATATTTTATTGTTAATTAGTCATAGAGAGGTGCCATTTTCATAGGATGCAGAGTCCCTAAATTTAGCTGTGGAATATTACATTGATCACACACAAAAAACCATCATTGATTCTCTGGGGAAAGGTTGGACGTCAGTATGTGCGTTTTGGCTCAGACCACCTTTCACCTATTAAAGGGGGTTCCAGCAGATTTTTATCCTTGCTGCACATAGCAACAAAATGTGATTTGCCATCCTTAACCCTTTGAACATTTTCGGCATCTTAGCAGAATGATTCACGCTTACTCGTTTACCTTGCTTCCATGCCCTGTATTGTATCTGAAATCTTTATATCAAAAGTGCTGCATTTTTATCCTCTGCTGCTCTGACAATTTTTTAATGTATGGTATACATGTTTAAATATTTAATATGCACTGAAGCCATTACAGCATGGTTGTAAAAAAACCCTGTAATACTACATCTTCCTACAATGACACTTATTCCTTTCTTTAAATGACTTGTAGCATTTGTAAATAAAACTGTAAAATTAAACCCTGACATTATGCAAAATACTGTGTTTTACTTCACCTGTTTAAGTTAGCCAAAGACAGTGAATTGAACTAAAATATGGTGCAGGATATTTTTATTGCTGTGTGTATCTTTGCCATTATGCAGTATGATAATTCTCAGATCTTTTTTTCAGAAATCACTAATTAAGTGTAACAGGCATGCATCCAGACACTCCTGAATTTTAATCTTCATGTTTCTTAATGAGTTGATCAAATATTACACTGAATGTAGAAAAAATAAGGGACTCATTTAAAATACAAATATATAATTCGTGTAATTGTCCAGCTAATAAACTATGTCCAAATATTATGATTGTTCTTGCAAACACTTAGGGATGTGTACATGCAAACAGTGGAAAATATCCATGTGCATACATACAATTAGATATTCTATACACATAATGAGATACACATAATGATTTTCATAAGCATGCATAAAATTGCATTTTCAGAATCCTTTTGAATCTAGACACAAGTTCTTGTTTAAAAAGAAAAAACAGAAGCTAGTTATATATAAAACCATTAATGATATATAATCAAATTTGATAGAAGAAATATGCAGATAAAACAACATCCAATACCACTGTCACCTGACTGTAGCACCAGCCTTTCCTAGGATCTGAAATGATGGAAGAGCTTCTTTCCTTCCCGTCCTCTCTTTTTGCTGATGGGAAATTCCTGGCAGCTGAAGTGCCTAATATTTGACCTGCTTTAAAATGTATTGCATGATTTTGCAGAGTCAAGGAGCTTCCAGTAGTTCAGATAAGCTTTCAGCAAGGATCTAAACATCCTGCTGCTTAGCTGAAGTGATGTTTTGATGTTGAATACCACTTAATTTTGCTTCATTCTTCTCCATCTTAAAAAGCATCTACACTAACTCAGCATTATTTATTGAAAGAAAAATGAAAGTAAAAAATTGTCATTTGAGAGAAGCATTTATTTTTCCACACATCAGTGGTATAAGCACAGTGCTGTGTTTCTGAACAGTGAGGGCTAGCCAGAGTTCTGTCTCTGCTTCGTTCTCCACAACAGGAATTTGTTGGATTTAGTTGACAGTTTTATTTTCCAAATCCTTGGACTCATAAAGGCTGGGAAGACCACAGAGACAGATTGCTCAGGCACTGAAGAGAAAGAATGTCTTGTGCTATTTAGCAGCAACCTCTCTGCCTGCTTTTGTGAGAGAGAGACTAAAAGAAAGAATGAACATATGCAAGAAATGCTCGTCGTGGTGCTTAGCATACAGTTGGCAGGCAGTTGAGGTACTTCATTGTTAGCAGGTGGATAAATGGGAATGGATCTGCAGAGGAAAAGAGCTAGTGGTGAGGACCTGACATCATTATGCCTGTGCTGGAGTGGTTTTTCTCCACCCTAGCTCTAGTGGCTCTGCCACCTGCCCCTCTGCAGCTGGAGTCTGGTGGGTGAGCTCCTGAAGCATATCCTTCAGACAGAATCCACTTCATGGTCTGTGAGAACACTTCACGGTGTGAACCAAAGCATGGCAATGGGGAATGGTCATAGACTCGCCTCAGAAGGAGTTTTCTAACCTGTGCTGAAACACTAATAGACCTTCACTCTCGCTTTCTGTGTGTTGGACACAATACGTGAACCCGAACACTGCAGAAAAAGCTTTTGGGAAAAGAATGTTTAAAACTGGATTTTTTTCTTGACACTTATATGTACCCTGACATATCACCCTTTCATTTTTACAAATTCCCCTCCACATAACAGTCACAGAGATATTTAGTTACCGTAAAATACTTTACAGTAGTGGCTACATATATATTCTGAAACTTTGAGATTAAGATTTTTTTTAGATATTTTGGACTATCTCTTGAATAAATTCAACTTTTAAGATTAGATGTTCTTTAATGATAATTTAGTTTAACAGAATAATTACAAATAATAACATAAAGTTTAAATGGACCAGTATTTCCTTTTGCAACTGGAGCATCCCAAGAACAAAAATGTCCAGCAAAGGCTGTTCACTGAGAAGAAGCAGAGTTTGAGAAATTAAAAGTTGGATTGGGTAAAAATAAAAATACCTCATTTTCACTGCTGCCTCACCTGTAGCAATGAAATGGGTATCTTGGGAGACTGATAAATCATCATCTCCTGCCTGCCTGCTCCATCAGAGTGTCCTAATCCATGCCAGTACTTAAGCACTTTCCATAGGCTTTCCAATTTTCTTCACTGTTTTTTTTTATGCTTTAAGCGAGGTAGTAAAGGTTGTAAGAGCTTTTAGAAATGACAAATGCTGTAGCTTTTCTTCTCTCCGTGTGAATATTATATGCTTCTTTACATAATGGCACCGTTTCATAGCAAGAGTCATAAAGGGTAACCCTGTCCAGCCTATCCTTGGTCAGAATACTTTCCTGGGAGTTTGGACTTGTGCATTTGAGCTCACTTAAATTAAGGAAGGGGATAAGCTGATCAGTAAGAAAAAAGTGAGTCAGGTTTTAGATGCAAACCTCTCCCCTAAATTATCAGTGATATTTTCATGTGAACTAGAAAGCAGCTGTTAGAAGCAAAACTCAGTGAAAAGCAGGAAGGCAGACTAAACATTTACTTCATAGAGTTGTTTTTATCTGGAGGATGGATATGCATCCATTACACGTGGCTGTACAGGCTAA
Source organism: Ardeotis arabs (assembly GCA_011801015.1). Lineage (NCBI taxonomy): Eukaryota > Metazoa > Chordata > Aves > Otidiformes > Otididae > Ardeotis > Ardeotis arabs. The sequence goes on along the minus strand of JAAGAY010141085.1, from coordinate 32,684 downwards.
ACTGTCCTTTTTAAAGCCCTCCATCTGCAACATGTCAAAAATAGTAACGTCCTGTACATGCTTAAATTCTTGGCAGCAAAATAACACCTTAATTTCTTTTGCAGTAAATATATAGATATATCACATAGCGACATGTAGAGCAGATGTTTCTAAAAAAGCAAAGAAATTCCAGTCTGTTCATGTTGATGTCGTAGCTTTAGTCTTTCAAAACAGAAATAGCAAGGCAACACAGTCATGGTGGAAGTATGAATATTTGAAGTCTGTGTACAATGTCAACACCTTGTATCAATGAGTATGGCCATGACATCTTCAAATAAAAGGATAGCATACTTCAAATTCCCCTATAGATACAACAAAGCATTCCTTTTAAAAGTTTTCAAAGTGAGGGACCATTCTTGTATTGAGAGTTCCAGCGTAACAGGCTTGACTCATCAACAGATGACACATCAAGCACAGGGAATTTGAAAAAGCACTGCTTAACCTCACTAAAAAAACCCATACTTTTGAGAACAGGAAAGAAGGAAAATTGCTTTCTGATCCTTGACTCCACTATGTTCAAAAAGGGTAATGAATGTTCTGATAAAACATACTTCATTGGACAAATAAATCTGGTTCAAACTGACAGTGTTATGTAAAGGCATGTCCAAGTCTGTTTAAAAATAATTTTAAAGCAGAACAAAAACATACAAACCAGAAGTCCAGCAGGAAGCAAGAAATTGAATTTGCCTGTGCATTATTTTTTGTTGTTGTTTCTCTTGGAAAACTTTTAGTCTTTATTTTAAACATATTCTACATAATAAGATGTCTGACATGTCTGGGCAACTCCTGTTGTAACAATTTACTACAAATGTGAAAAGAATGGTTTTAATTGCAAGAAATGGAGTATAATTGCACCTTTTTTTTTTTCTTCAATGTTTTCTATCTATTAATTGGTTAAGATAAATGTTTGGAAACTTCAGGTGGCATCAGAGGCTGCTAAATGTTTTCTCTGTATGAAATCTTATAGGAGTTACCAATCTGCATCCAGTTTAGTTGCCATAAACCTGGGTAAATGGCCTGGAAATACATTACTATAGAAATTTTTTTAATTTCTCTCTCTCCACCAGGTTATTCTAATACGTGCTTGAAGGGTTTCATATGAGCTGTAGGAATCGCAGTGAATTCCTAGCTTTGGAATTAGTTCCTTCAGGGAAAAAAAAAATTATCACTAAGTCACAGTAGTGTTCTGAGACCTCAGCCAAGATTGAATTAATGCTTACCTCAGATACCTTGGAACATGGAGGCTTGGTTTTGATACCCTTCCATATTTTCTGTAGTTTTATACTGTTGGGTTAGTGTCTGTTAAGTCAAGGAGGTTACTTGGAACTGTTTGTTAGATAGTTCAAGTAATAAAATTCTGTGTGGCCCCAAGTAATTGAGAATTTTTAATCAGAGTTTTTTTTTTCTAGAAAATGCTGCAATTGCCTGTTTTTGCTCAGTGTTTTATCTAACATTGATTTGTTACTTCTCTCAGACATATTTTCTCTGTTTCTCTCCCTGTTCTGCAGGGACCACATTTGTTATCTTTAGTCTGGTGAAACTAATTTCTTGTGATGCAAATAATAGAAAACTTTAACCAGAACTAAAATGATCTATAAAACATAGTAATATACAAAATATTCCTGATTATGGTAGAAACGTTTAAAAATAAAGTATCTAGGATGAGAGAATTTCTTTAAACCTCAAGTCAGTCTTAAGTTTGTTTTGCTACTTCAAAAAGTGTCAAATCTGAGCTAAATAGAGTGTATCCGTTAGAGCTGTTCTTGTTTGTCAGGAAGGGATTCTTGGGTGATGCACTCAAGTGTGACTTAAAATTCCAGATGCCCTTCATTTCTGGCTTTTAGATTAATCGGCACATGCGATAAAATCTGTGTTACTCCATAGCTCCAAACAGCAAAGAAGATACTGAAATTTTTTGTCAAAATAATTGTATTGTATATGTAAGCTGATAAAGCAGGTAATAAATCCTGCATCCAGGATTAGGTGGTTCCTAAAAAAAAAGGTCCTTTCTTAATTTTCTAGTCATGCCCCTGTTACATCCCAAGTAAGATTAAGTGGCTTATGGAGACATCTTTTTTTTCACCTCACTTTATTCATGCCTCTTGCCTGTTCTGCATGAGTAAAATAATGTTTAGTTGTTAACTGACACCAACAGTAACTAATTTACCTCTCTGCCCCCTCTTCCTGCTGGCAGCTCAGTAACAGAGCACTGAGTGGTGTCCCCTCCAGTACTCTGCTGCTCACCGACTCCAAGCCCATTTTTATGTGTGACAGGATGAAATATTAGAACATTTGTGATGTGTTGTGAATTCATTTAATACAGTGAAATGTAAATCGTGCTAATCTATAGTTAACATAGAAGACAGACAGCTTAAATGTTTTAATTTGAAGTATTTGTAAGAAAATCAATAGCTAGTAAAAAAAAAAGAATTACTTATACAGGATTTTAAGACCCATCTCCTGTTTCTGATATGAATATGTTGTAAAAATTGGCCCATTGTCCTATTTATGCTGCCTTCAGTATTAGCATAGCATTATGAGGACATTGTAGACTTTAGGTGAAAATTTTCAGATCAGTTCAGAGAACAGGATTGTATAAGTGCTTTTTTAAAGTACAGTTCAAACCACATCTACAGTACTTCTGACTGAACTACACCGGTGCAATATGTGAAGAATTGTTAAAAAACTCCAAACAAACAGACTCTGAAAAAAGAACAAATAAGAACAACCCCCTCCCTTACCCCAAGTCCCCAAGTCTACACTCAGCAATTCCCAGGTGGACAACCCCAAGAATGAGCATTCCTTTTGTCTATCATTCTAAATAGAGCAACATGGTATCTTGCATCTCGTTTACAGTTTTAAATTAGTTAGAAGATGAGAGATGTATCAGATCATTATTACTGGCTTGATTCAGTTGCTTAAAAATAACCATCTCTTGCCACCTGAGATGTAATGGAGTATCTGAGACAGCTGCGTGGGGCTTGCAGATATGATCTATGGAAACCCATAACCTTCTGGATTAGCAGCTAGAGGCCAGCGTGAATATCATAGGCCTTGTCAAAAAGCACTGGATGTCTGTTAAATACATTGAACTTTATGTTTTCAAGGTTTTACTGCACCTTAAACACCTTTAGAAATCAAAAGGACAGTAAGCTTCTGGATTACTTCTTTGAGTATGGTATATAAATTCCTAAAATTGTGTCAGTTTGCATAGTAGGAATTGTGCTTATCAACTTTTACTAAGGTTACCGACATCTGTTAAAACTAATATAAGTTATTGTGATTGGATAATGTGTTTGTTGTTAATGATTTATCTCACACAGCTAGCTCTTTCTCTTTTTTTTTTAGAGTGATGTATGAAAAGACTCAATAGAAGAAAAAAAAATTCCATCCTTTGCAAAATATTTCATTGTGGTATAGTTTTTCATTCTCTTCTGAAAGAGGAGAAGTAGTGAAAGATACAAACATTGATGAAAAATTCAGATTTTGAAAAGCATACCTACTTCAGTAGATAATGTACAGATTTTTATATCAAAATATAAAATAAAGCATGTGCGTAGGAACTTATGAAGAGGAGTATCTAGGAAGCCATTCACAGAAATGTAAGGAAGGCAAACCATTCTGGGTAGCAAGACTGTTCTAGCTAAGAAATATGTCCATAGCCTGTAAGCTGCTTCTGAATAAAAATATTTACTCATTCCAGGTGGAAAAAAAAAGGGCTTAGTAAACAGGTATTGCCTGTTTTCAGAATTGCATGAGTTTCAACTCTTCATTTTTCAGCAAATGATCTAAATGTAGCATACAAGACCATCCATTTGGGAGATCTCCTCGACTTAGTGAAGTCTGACAGCATGAAAAAAGGCTTGGAAGTGCTTGCATTTTCTTCACACTTGCTGAGCAAACTGACAAAACATTAAGCATCACAAGTGTTAACACTATTTGTTTACGATGAAATACTAGGTTTTGCTGCAAAAGTAGAAAATAGCTTAGTGAAATATCACATGGTACAGCTAAAGAAACTCTTGTGAAACTTACAAAAAGCTAAAAAGACAAGAATCAGAAGAGGAAAGATTTGTCAGCCAGTTGCTTACTTCTAAATTTGTGATGTATGTTTAATATCTCTCTTTCCCTTCTGTAAAAGTGGGAGCCTGACATATCTGCTAAAATGTGTTCTGATGTTGTTGTCCAAAAAATCATTTTATATGGTAAAACTATTTAATATAAAAATCAAGACCACTGCTTCCAATTGTCCGGGTAGTATTTCTAATACTGCCTGGATCCACATAGATGAAAAAATACAGAAGACCAATAATGTCTACTTTTTATAGGAGAAATAAGGAAGAGCAAACTTTCTTATATTCTTAGCACTTTATATAAGAAAAGATGGCTTGAAACAAATTATTTTTTTTTATATATGCCAAGCCTACTTTCCCTAATATATTAGCCACCATCCATAAAATCTAATGTTCTGATAATCTCTTTAATATATTTATTTCTCAGCTATTCTCAAAAATGTATTATATTTTCACTTACGAAGCAGAGAGGATGTAAAGTGGTATGAAGCTAGTCACGAGTTATTTAATATCTCTGGTCAAGCAGGGAATTTATCTGGAGAAGGAGGGTTCTTTTGGAATCCTTCCCCTTAAAACCTAAAGCCTCTCAGACCTTGGCACTACATACGCATACAATACAAAGATATTCTTGCTTGGGAGTCATAAGATTTTCACTAGAAAGTTAAAATTACACAGATGTACAGTGGAAAATTATATTGTTTTTAATTGTGTGCATGGAGATCAATTTTTGGGTACTGATATTTGAAAATGGTAGCCTTTGCCTAGAAATTATTCCATGTTAAATCTGTTCAACTAATAAAATATTCTGTCCAAATATCTGTCATAGTTAACAGAATCAACATTGATGCAGTGTCTTATATTCAAGTTATTTCTTAGATTTTGTGAATTTCTTTCTGCTTTGATTTTGTCAGTAATCAAGGTGGCTAAGAGAACTGTACAAGGTCTTTCCCCCCATACTTCTGACCAAATGAATGAGCAAGGGTTCTAAGACTTCCAAGCAATTCTGCAGGTGCAAAAAATTTCTTGGATAAGACAGAAGCTTTGTAAATACATTAGAGTGGAACATGTAACTTTTTCTTCTCAATGAATTTAGTAGTAATGAAAAGTTTGAACTGTATTGGAATTGAAAAATATTAAATATACAAAAATATTCTGAAGTTTCTATTTTTCAAATAGAAATTCTAAACTTTTGAGCTATTTTGATTTAATTTTTATTTCTAATTTTTCTCCTGATTTTTTTCTTTTCTTTCAGTGAGAGGGTTGTAAGGCTAAAAAAGCATATATGAGAGGTAGCAGTGAAAACAGTGAACAGAGAACAATGGGTTGTTTAATTTTTTGTATTATTTTTATTAAATGAAATGCTAATTAAACTACTTGTAAGAATCTGCAACTTAAAATAAAACCATATTTTCTGTACTTTCACTTGAAGTATTTCACTTCAGTACAACTATTGTGTCGGATACTGGAAAACAGTACCCTCCTCATACTTTTATATAGTCCAGCATGAGGGAAGCCTGCATACTCTGGGAGGGCAAGAGACAACAGATATACATTGAAACATGAGAAGCTCTGTCTGATTCAAGAAAAGCCTTTTGCACCTTAAGGCATTGGAATAGTGGAACAGGTTTTCCAGAGGAATTGTGTACTCTTCATCTTTAGTGATTTTTCAAGACTGGTTCAAGTCTGGATCTACTGTATCTAATCATATGGTTCATCCTGCTTTGAGCAGAATGAACTGCCAACGTCCTTTACAAACAGAGTTATTCCATGTCTCTAAGATTCTGTGTTCAGGCTTTTGTTCTCTGAATAGCCAAAACAGTTTTAAGACTCTTCTTTTTTTTCCTCTCAAATTATAAAGAAATATGACACTTCCAGTGTTTGGTTTGACAATGTGTATGCACAAGAATTGAGAATTGAATGGAAATGACCAATATCTAAGAAAACAAAATTTTATATAGATCTTTGAACACAGACTGTAGTGTATTTTAGTAATTAACTGAATACCTGAACCTATGTTCTGGGAGCATGGTGATCTGTGTCCATGGTACTGTTTGCCACTTGCCTAAATTATAGGGACAGGGATAGTACATATTTAGAAAGGAAAGCTAAGTGGCAGTCATCCATGGTTCCATCTACTGTCAATGAAAGGAGAGAGAGTCCTGCTTTCTGGCGGAGAGTGGTACATGGAGACTACTCAAGTTAAATGTGTTAAGCTAAAGCTAGTCTTTATGATTATTTCTCAAGTCTCTATCTCTGCATTTCTTGGACATCAGTATTCTTGGACATCAGTAAGGCACTTGTCTCTAAAGGAGACAATCTTGTTCTTGTTTCTTTATAGACCAAGCTATACGTGAAATAACACTAAGTGCAGGTAAAGAAACAGTTACACCGATATAAATATTTTACAGCTAAGTGACAAGTTTGGACTGACCCTTCATGAATATTTAATGGTGATTAAATGTGCCAGATTAATGCAGCTCAGGCCTCAGATTTGCAAAAATTATTTTATAACTCTCCATGGAAAAAGTATTGATTGATTTTTGTCCATCTATTAGACTGTCTTCTGACAAAATACAGAAATGTCTTCAAGAAATCCAAGCAGAGTAATATTCCAGAAGAAAAATGTCTTAAGATGATATATCACTGAAAAGAATTCTGATTTCACAGATGAAGTAATAATTTTGGCTGCCACAACTATGAAATGTCTCTGTGGCTGTGTACGCACAAGAGTTAAGGTCAGCAAAGAAAGTTAAGGCTATACTCTTCTGATAAATCTTTATATTTGTGGTGTTCTGTAAATAAAACTCCTGCAGAAGGTACGTTCGAGACGTTAGTTGATTTTGTGCCCACATTTTAAATCTATTTCTTCTGTGAACTTTTGCAGAATGGTTGTTGTTATTTTCTTTTAAATGAGAAGGAGTTCCCATATTTAATTTCCTCCTGTCTACAGATCAATAATTTTATATTCTCTTTGACATTGGGTAGGGTAGATTTTTTTATGCCTCCCACACTCTTAATTTTAAGTCACTTTCATTGTAATAAAAGAAAATTTAAAAGCATAAAAAAGTGCATTTCAAATACAAATGTATGAAAAACATTATTAAATAGTTAACCACCTGTTCTAGTCATGTATAGAAGCACTTGTAATAAAGGTGAAATTGAACTAATTAAATTTTTTTCATATTGTGAAGTTCAGTTCTGTATCCCAAAACCAAAGTAAGCCACCTACACTTGTACATGTTTGTATTGCACTACACAACTTTAAAAATAGAGAAAATTTAATTATGTATGTATTTGTTATGGAAATGCAGATTTGATTCTTATCTTTTGGAGCTCTGTATCTTCTGGGAAATATCCTTTATGTTTGGTGATAGATGGGAGAATTGTTGTCTTATATTAAGAGAAATAAGATTTAGCTAAGTTATTAACATTCTCCAAAGTTAAAGTGAGGCCTAGAAATAATGTGGAAAGGCCTCCTTGCATTGTAAGTCCATAGCACTTTCCCAAACTTTGATATGGAGCAAAATATTTACTAGGGGAGGTGGGAGAGGGGTTGAGGGTTAAATATTCTGTTCAAAGATATTGAGCTGTTTATTTAGGTTTTGAATATTTTATCAATTCTAAAAGAAACTCTTTAACTCTTTTTTTTTTTCCCATTTCAGAGGACAGCTCTTACCAATAATTTGATTTTCAATAAATATTGCTACCTCTGCCTTTTAAGTCCCATCATGTTTATGAATTAGCAACATAGATACTTTATTTAGTTTTGCTCTAATTTTAGTTTTTTTCATCCCAGTAATTCCACTGTAAGGGCATAAACTGGATTTTACAGATGGGAGACCATTTTCCCCTATCCATCTCCCAGTATCACCAGAAAAAAAACATGAAGAAACTGAGTTCACATCATCAGAGTTGTAGAACACAGATGTTATTTTTCCTTTTATTCTGTCAATACTTCACAGCACCGATTGCTCTTTGCATTGAGAACGTTTCTCATCTCGCTGTATGAAAAAGACAGTTGTTCTTTTCACTGTCTGAATCATGAGCTTTTACAAACACAGATCGCTGGTGCTGGGTGAGCTACGATGAGCAATTTTGGTGAATTGGGTAAGCTGAAGGAATTCTAGATGAAGTGCATTCGCCCTACCTCAGCTTCAGTCTTTTGCCCTAATAATTTTCATTATGGCCAAAAGAGTTGCACATATTGAGCAGGCAGTAAACTGAATGGAACTGAAGGGGAGACGTTGGGAAAGTACAGACAAAACAATTAATTTCTTTATGTGTCGAGCATCATAAAGGTTTCTTTCTTAGCCTTCTATTTCTATCATATATCAAAATATTCTTTTTGACTGTCTCTGGAAGCACTTAATTTTGGTAGGTTTGGATGTGCTTCACACTGTTTGCTTACTTCCTTATCATGTTAATGTTTTCAAAATAAACTTAGATCAAATTGTAGAGAAGAAATTGCTTGAACTCCTCTTGTGCAGATAGCAATATGGTATACCTTATGTAGTAATTTTTTTGGCATTTTGATCTTACATTTTACATCCCTGGACACAGACGATCCCAAAAGAAATGGAACTCAGATTCCATCATTCAGGGAACTGGTGCCCAGGGATCTTCACTGTTCTATTCTTTCCTGATGGGAAGTGAAAATATAGCTAAAAGGAAGCAGACTTAAAAAAAAAAACTTCACTGTCTATACATTCTTCTCACTTTCACCTCCTAAATTGGTGGAAATTATGAAACCCTGCAATCTATTGTCAGTCTGAAACTGGAGAAGTTAATTTTTTCCTGAATCACATCTGTTACATCTTGAATTTCCTTTATTTAAATCCAAGCTTTGATGCTATATCTGTGTTGTAATTAAATATCTTTGTGCTGGACACCAGTTTCTCACCTAAACAAAGGTAACCTGCATGAGATGGACAAAGGAAAGGAACTGTGAAGCCAAGGCCACAACAAGAACATTTTATTATGAAAGATCTAGGCCATCAAATACAAATCCTTCTTATTGTAGATGCTTACATCATCTGGCTCCATTAAGTTAGTGAAACCCCATCTTAAAATAAATATCTTTGCTGCCACTGAGGTTTTTTTCCAGACCCTCACTGATTTGATGCATAGGAGGCTTCTTTTAAACTTATTTATGGACAGCACACATGTACGTGTTCTGTTGACACATTGACCTTTCCCATAGCCTTTTTCCTTTCTCCTTTATGTTCTCTGGTATGTAACTAGGGAACAAATTTATCTCCTTCCTTTGCTTCTCCCTATTCCCAAAGCTTTTGTTCTGTTGAGCAAAGTAAGCCGAGACCATTTTGGTCTCATTTTTCTCTTAATTAGTCTAGCAATTCCTCTGTGTCCTTGTTTGGTAAAGTTGTTCTTATTAGTGGTGGATAAATGCATGATGTTTTACAGGTAAGAGTCTATCTTTTGAAAATCTCATGCTCAAAATTCAACCAGTGCTGATGTGATATGGAATTGATTTCCTTCGTATTTTCAGAGAGACTAAACCAAACATCAGTGGGTAAGTAGCAAATAAAAGGTTTGCTTTTGCAAACACTGGTGCTTATGTAGGCATACATAATGATATCCTCTGCTGTCAGTCAAAATTACTTGCACTCCCTAAAACAAAGCGTATTTTTAAGTCTTTACTTGAGGAGGAATGTCTTGATCTTGGTACTTGGCAACCTTCAGCAATCTGTGTAGATAAACAGATATTAACGCATTCTAGACCAAAAATATGGACCGGGTTCTCCCTCCAAACCAAGTTCAAAACCATGCACAAAATGCTTCCTATTCTGTTTTGAAGTAGTTCAAGAGGAGAGTCAGTCCACTTGTATCAGCTGATACCAGAATTTGCATGGTGTGTAAGTTGTAATTTGAATAGCGAGTTGTAATTTTCCCCCAATTATTTTACGGACATAATAGTATATCTTCAAAATATCTTCATAGATTATTTCTCTATTATTTTTCTAGACTCACAGATATTGTCTGTTGGTTAGGGTCCATCTCAAGAAGGATTTTATAAAGGAACAGAAAGAAAATCTTATACTAGTAAGATGGATGATGCAGTTTCTCAACATAGTATCTGTATATATATAAAATTTGGTAACCAGAACCTTATGTAATTGTTCAAGCAGAATGGCCTGAAAGGGAATGATGAGTCTGATCTACAAAAAGTTTAGAAGGAGTTAAGTCATGACATAAAAAGTGCAAAATCTGATGGTTTGACAGTGGGCAATTTAACCTATTTCAAAAGGTTTTGATTCCTGGCCCTAATTATTACTCTTCCTCCTTTCTGGATAGCAATGCCAGAAGAACACCAACAGTAGACTGTAAAGTGGAATGGTAAAGAGGTTGTGTTGAACTTGCAGAGAGTAGCTTTATCAAATATAAATAAAGTTAAAATACTGTGAAGGGAGCAGTTCCAGTCACACATTAGGATTTAAGCTAGCCTTTTATCTTTCCTGATGCAAACTTGATGCAGAACAGTTTGGAAAATAATGTTGCTGTTGAGACTGCTGGAAATTATTTAACAGTGAAATAATTCATGTCCCTGTAAACTCAAATGCTGTCTCTTTGCCTAATATGCCATTTGGACATGGCAGTAGACAGGGTCTTGTACAAGACTTCATTGGAAAACAATGATATTTTCTCTGTGAATTTTACATGCTGGTTATATTTGCCTTTCTCTGAGGTATCTTCAACTGCTAATGTTGCAATACAAAATCTATGTTCTATGAATCAAGGGCAGCAGTTGCATTACAGCTGATGATCATCAAAAACAGAAAAAAGGCTGACTGCAGTTCACGCACCTACGTCATCTATGGAGACTTACTAGCTAAGGGAGAAAATAACACATATTTTTGTCCGGAATTAAATTTGAGGCCTCTTAATGCCGTATTTATAATTTCCTTGAAGAGCATTGCTGACTTAGAGGGCATTGTAAAGCCTTTGATGTTTTCAGGATCAACAGCTCTTTCAACAGCTTCCTTAAAACCTAGTCAAGTACAGCTTAGTTTAGTAACTCACTTTCCACAAGTATAGGTTTAAGTCATATGACAAAGAAGTAATATTTTTGTATCTATCTAGTTATAATGTATTCTAGTAAAGGGAAAGACTAGCACCTCTGCTTGTATAGGTTAGCAGACCTCTGCTGGTTCAATCTTCCTTTATGCTGCTGTTGGAGGATATGATCTGTCAGCTGCAGAAAATCGTGAAGAACAGACTGCTGCAGACATATAGTGAATGTAGCTTCTCTGAGGAGCATAAGGACAACAGTTTTCAACTGTGAGCATATTAACTAGACCTATGAAAGATATATCGGCACCCAAAGGATAGGTGCAACACAGCTACTTAGAATCGTAGAATGGTTAGGGTTGGAAGGGACTCTCAAAGGTCATCTAGTCCAACCTCCCTGCAAGGAGCAGGGACATCTCCAACCAGATCAGGTTGCTCAGAGCCTCATCCAACCTGTCCTTCAATGTTTCCAGGGATGGGCCATCTACCACCTCTCTGGGCAACCTGTTCCAGTGTTCTACAACCCTCAGTGTAAAAATTTTTTTCCTAATATCTAATCTAAATGTACCTCCCTCTATTTTGAAACCATTACCCCTAGTCCTGTCACAACCGGCCCTACTGAAGAGTCTCTCGCTGTCTTTCCTGTAGGCCCCCTTGAGTTACTGGAAGGCTGCTATAAGGTCTCCCCTGAGCCTTCTCTTCTCCAGGCTGAACAGCCCCAACTCTCTCAGTGTGTCCTCATAGGAGAGGTGCTACAGCCCTCTTCATCTTTGTGGCCCTCCTCTGGACTCTCTCCAACTGGTCCATGTCCTTCTTACGTTACTTCATTCTGTCATAACAGGAAATAAATTTAACTGGTCAACTAACTTAGTATCTTTGTTATGAAAGAAGGGTTCATTGTTCAGGTATAGCAGTGTGACTGAAACACGTCAGCTGGCTGGCAAAAGAGATTATGCAACTGTTGGTCAGAGAAGGCCCTCTGAGGGTGTATCCTGAGTCTGGAACAGGTTTTTTGTTGTTGTAGCTTTCTACAGGTAGGCACCCTGCTCTATATAGTGTGCACCATACTCAATAGGAAAGAGCTGGGTCCTGCCCTCCTGAAATCTGTGTCCTGAGGCAGTCTTATTAGCACTGTTTTCAACTATTATTTGATCTCTTGTTAGAGGATAGTTAGCAAATTATAAGATTGATTTTCATGTCTAAAATACTGACAACAAAAAAAAAAAAAAAGAAAAGAAAAGGAAAGGAGTAAATTAGCTGGTCAGTGAAAAAGACATATTGGCCCAAAGAAACACAGTCTGACACTTTAGTCTGGTTCTTTAAACAAAGAGAAGCAAAAGCTCTATAACAGAAAAGCATGAGGTTCCCTTTTTGGGGAACAGAAGAATAAAATAATCCAGACCTTGCTTATTTCATTTATTGAAATACTATATCTTTCTCTGATGTCAAGAAGTCCGTGTCTAGAATGTTGATATTCTGTTTGGAAATGGTTATTCAGGTGTATGTGTGATATTACAGTGTTTTGAAGACATTAATTTTGCAAAAATTTATTTTCTGAAAATGAAGATGCTTTGCAAGATGTGTACTGGGTAAATGATTAGTTTGACTTCTGGTAAATTGAAGGTTCAGCAAAAAATACAGGAAAGGCTTCATGGGCCTATGCAAACCTCATGAAGTTCAACAAGGCCAAGTGCAAGGTCTTGCACATGGGTTGGGGCAATCCCAGGCACAGATACAGGCTGGGTGGAGAATGGATTGAGAATAGACCTGAGGAGAAAGACTTGGGTGTGCTAGTGGATGAGAATCTCAACATGAGCTGGCAATGCACGCTTGCAGCCCAGAAAGCCAACTGCATCCTGGGCTGCATCAAAAGAAGCATGGCCAGCAGGTCGAGGGAGGTCATTCTGCCCCTCTACTGTGCTCTCATGAGACCCCACCTGGAATACTGCATCTAGCTCTGGAGCCCCCAGTATAAGAAAGATGTAGACCTGTTGGAGTGAGTCCAGAGGAGTGCCACAAAGATGATGGACAGGCTGAGAGAGTTGGGGCTGTTGAGCCTGGAGAAGAGAAGGCTCCTTATAGCCATCTTCCAGTGCCTAAAGGGGACTTATAGGAAACATGGGGAGAAAATCTTCAGCAGGGCCTGTTGTGAAAGGACAAGAGGTAATGGTTTTAAAATAGAAGGAGGTAGATTCAGACTAGACATCAGAAAAAAAATTTTTACAGTGAGGGTGGTAGAACACTGGAACAGTTTGCCCTGAGAGGTGGTGGATGCCCCATCCCTGGAAACATTCAAGGCCAGGTTGGACGGGGCTCTGAGTGACCTGATCTGGTTGGAGATGTCCCTGCTTCTTTCAGGTGGGGTTGGACTAGTTGACCTTTGAGAGTCCCTTCCAACCATAACCATTCTATGATTCTATGATTCTGTATCAGTGATGTTCATGGGCAGTAGTCTGCTCACTGTCCTGTCTGTAATCTGTCAAGTGGGATTTGGTTGTCGCGGCAAGACATAGGACAACAGCTCATTAAGCTGCATCTGACCGCCTGAAGAAAGTATTTTTATTTCTGCTGAAGATGTACTTGTCTTCAAGTGAGGGATTATTTTTTGGACACAGCCTAAGATGAGACAGGATTCTTGACTTTTATAGCCTGCTGAGTCCTAGAAATTAAAACAACGACCAGGGCCTGCCTTAGCCTGGGTGTTTGTGTGATGTTTTCTTTGTCAACTTAGAACAAAAAAGCTCAGCTTCTTCCTTTCTTTCATGATTTGTTTTGTCTTTGCTCATTAGAATACATTCATATGTAAATGAGTATTTTTCAATTTCAACTACCTTTTTGTATCAAAAGTCAGATGTGCTATGAAGAGTTTTATTTCATTTTCTTCTGTAGCCTTCACCTTCATTAATTCTTGTCTATAGTCCTACCTCCCTAAAATCTCTCTTAATACAGTCTTATTAGTGATACCTTCAAATGTTATTTGATCTTTTGCTAGAGGACTATCAAAAAATTACAAGATTAACTTTTCATGTCTAAAATTTGTTGTCCTTAGTCACAGCCTTCTATCTGCTGCTTCTCTGTCAGGAATGATAACTTTTTTTTCCAGCACAACTCCATAGAAATTCAGCTTTGCTGGAGTGTGTTATTCATTCTTGAGAAGCCTGTTCTTCTAAGCTCCTTTACCAACATAGTCAAGGTGAAAATACTGATTCTAGTCTACTTCAGTCTTCAGTAGAAGCCTTCTTTTGAATATTAGAAAGATCAGAACATTGTCAGAGTATTCAATTTTATGGAACTTTAAAGACCATATTCTTTTTTATGATGGAGTATTTTGACCACAGAATATCAAGATTTATATTAAATAAATTGATCCCATTTCAATTTAATTCAATTATTTTGATTGTTATGAACAACTAAGAGGTTTTAACTTCAGTCTAACCTGTACTTGGCAAATAAATTAAGTCTAAGATTAATACATTTAAAATTTATTAATTATGAAAATAATGTTATTAATCAATTCATTCATTCAATCCTTTATAAGGCAAAGTAATAAATATTACTATCCCTAGTAGAATACTCAGAATAAAAGTCTAAAATATTTGTAGTATGTGTTACTTTTGAGTTTCTTTTTATTTCTTTTTTTCTAGTATGTCAAATTTGTGCTTACTAGTATTCCTTTTTGGGGACTTCAGTTTGCATTGATTATACTAGTCTGCTTCTTCTGTGTTGCAGCTATATTGGATGCAGGCATGTTATATTTAGGACATTTTGTCCTTAAATCAAATCTGGTGCCTGTTCCCTTTGTGACCCCTTTTTGAGATATTTTTTTCAGCAGTAACAGTCATTCTGCAGTCTGTAGTACTTGTGCTGATATTTAGCAAAGAAATGTGAGTAATATCTCCTCTGAGTACATCAAAGTGCCTTTCTCAACGTATATACTGATACTTTAAAAAATCTAAGTAGATTCTCTAACTAAATGTAACTAGTTTCTCTGAGATCTGAATATGATCAATTTATTTACATCTTAAATATATTTTAAGTTGTAAAAGAATGCATTTTATTCATGTCTATTTGGCTAAGTTTCATTTTAGGTTTATTTTTGGCGGATAGTCGTTCTTATTCTATGTAATTAAAAAATTACAATGAATCATTTTCAACAGTGTTCCATAAAATCTTACTGCTGTGAGAACAATACTGTACTCCTTCAAAACAGTGATGCATATAAAGCAGCTTTATTTCCTTCTGTGCAATTAATCAAGTTCTCAATTATACATGTGTTCAAGGGCTTTGTGAGAATAGGTCACAAATCATACTGGCATTGTAGAACCTTGAATAAAAGTTTTTCTTTTGTTTCAGCCTTGTTTTTTTTATCTCCTGAAGTTTACTACAAGAACTGGCAACAATTTCTGATGAGAAAGTTAAGGAAGTAGATGTACATCCTCTGTCATGACCACAGTTGCTAAAAACAGATTATGGTGACTATTCCGGATTATACGCTAAAGTGGTTATGTGAATAGAAATTCACATCACATGTCTGACATTTACGAAGAGGTGGAAATCATTAAGAAGCACATCCGGATCACAAACCCCACCATTTTCCATACATGCATTATAATACCATGTACTTTGTGTAGGGAACTGACAGTGTCATCTATAGTTAAGCTTCACTGACACTTCCAGTTGGCAGGCCCTTTTCATTTGCTTTATTGTAATTCAGTCCTAAAGCTGATATTTTTAACTTGAGATGAGTTGCCTGAAGCTGACATTTTTGGCAAGTTTAAGGCAAAATATTTCAGCCATACCTGAGAGCAATCCTGGCATAAAACTGATTACTTTTTCTTATTTTTTCTTAAAATAAAATAAAGTTCTTCTGGCCATTTCATTGGCATCAGCTCTATACTTAGGAACACTGATTTAAAATGAATGAAGAGCCTCTGAAGACTCTGTTCAGCATCCTTTGACATGGATTTTTGAAAGCTATTTTCATGAATAAGTCTGCACAGCACTGAAGTGGAACAGTAATAAAATTCATAAGCTGATGACGACTTTTTTTCTGAAACTGGAGTAATGGATCCTTACTTCATCCAGGCATAATCGTCCATTTATGCTATTTGGGGGCAGAAACAGACTTATTTTAATACAGCCAGTGCCGTGACAAGCAAGCAAACTGTGAGAAAATGGATTTACTTCCACAACAAAAATCTACAAATCAGAGAATAATTAACTTTAGTACATAAAGATTTTGTTGAATAATTGTCTTGGTGAATGAGTAATATGAGTTAGCGTATTCAGCCTTTAGATCATGTTAAGTCATATACCATATAGATATATTTTTCATATGTTTATTGATTTTACACCATTCCTTTGCCTAAATATCACAGCACTTTCTATGTGTAGTTTTCCGGCTTTTAATGTAGTTCATCAAATACAACAACTATCATACACTGAAGTTTCTCTTCAGCTGAGACATATATGGCCTCACCATAGTAAGAAATCTCCAGTTGTTTTTCTTGTCATTTCTTTGTAAGTGAAGTATGTCATTGAGGTCCATCCAAGAGAAAAACACAACTGTTGCCTCAGAATTAGAAAATGGACTGTTCAGCAGTTTTTACAGCTTTGAAAAAACACAGTCTGTTCTGGACAACTTAGTAGGTGATTCAGGTATAGGAAGAAAATCCACTGTAAAGTACCTCAACACATATTTCCAACAACTGTAGAAGAAGAAATCATGATATTATTCTTGGCATAAATAAGGTACAGTGATGATTTTACTGAGAAATAGAAGACTGTGTTTTGATTTCTATAACCTAGTTTTTCAGAGTTAATTTTTATGACTGTAGTTCCTTATTTTTGCAATGCAAAGTAGACAAAGCTGTACAATATTTGTCGTTTTGTGTCTGTCTGATCTTGTTATCCCTGGGAGAGAGAAGTTGCAAGAGTTGCAAAGTTCTGATTGGAAGTTTATTACACACTGTGTGAATGAAGATATTGCACAAACTAAGAGGAGGACAAAAGAGGAGGATAAAGGCCGTTTTTCTTGATCTTGACCTTGAGTAGTCTTTTGTACAAGGATGTGGGAGTGTGTGTTTTTTTTTTTCTTTTCTGTTTTTTTTTTTATTATTTTTTTTAAGACTGGAAAGTGAGAACATTTGCGTGCTGACCTGAACAAATGTGTAGAAAATGCCTTGCACTGAGAGGTATTACGGATAAGTTTGGTTTGTGAAATGTCAGTGTGGGTGGATGTGAGATGATTGAAAGGAGGTATGTCATGAATTCTTTATAAAGATAAACTTGCCCTAGACGCCATAACATTTGTGAGAGTTGTTCATAGATGGTATGAATAATTATCTTTGGAATTGGTATCTGTGGTATGTCCTATTATCATAGCTCTGCAAACTCAGAGAGAAATGAATGCTCCAATTCTTTTGGAGAGCCATTTCTGTGTTAAGCATTGACTTGCCATTGAGCTTCGGAGTTCTGTCATTCTTGCAGGTTCTTCTTGGTGTAGTGGAAAGGAAGTATTGCTACATTTATGCACTAAAATTCTGATTTAAATGTTATTTTAACAGAAATTGAGCCATAATGACATATCAGAAGCAGTAAAATGAAGCAATTTGCATTTCTGAGACTATAGTAAAGAAAACAAAAAGGTTCTGTACAAGGAAAGCCTCCTACTCGACAGACATGAGAAATATGTGGTCTGTCCATTCTGGCACATTGAAAACACCGCCCAAAGTGACAGAGTTGAGTTGCCTTCTATTTTTCTGGTGCTATAAACCTTCTTCTCAGTGAAAGTTTTCATCTGTGGTGACTTCTATGGATTTCTGCATAGCTCTAACAACCAACAGGATATGACCATTTATGAACATCCTGGGAGACAAACACAGAGAAATACTATCTCAGGAATGATGATCCTGGTGGTTCTATAGTATGAAAATGAGCATAATGGAAAGAGATACTGTGGAGATTAGGGATGGAAGTCTTCTGAGAGGATTGCTGGAGGACTGTGCAGTTATTCAGCAGTGTTAGGAGAGTGTGTTCCCACACATGTAAGAGGAAGCCAAACCTAGTGCAGCCTCAACCAAGCTGCGGTTTAGGAGTGGACCCTGAAATGAGGCATTACCTCTATTTTAGCCTTGGATAACTAATTCAAACAAACCAAAACAGAAACAGTGAACAAGCTGAAAATTAAGAAGAATGAATGCTTTATACTGAATGTATATTAAAATAAGGTTCAAGAAAAACTGAGTTTTGCACCAATGTAATAGTCCAGGCTGAGTTTAAAAAGGTATCTGGGAGCAGTATCTCTGGAAGCAGTGATAGTGAGTTAATTTTCAGTTATCATCATGTATTGCATATTTTTGTCAGCTCGGCATCACTATGGAAATATGACTTTCAGAAGGAACCAAAAATACTTGCTCTTTTGGTGAGTAACAATTTGAAACATAATTATATATAGGACAAACAGCTTCTTAAAGAAAAGCAAAACTCATATTACGTGTCCTAGGAGATAGTATATGCCAAAAAGGAGATCAGAGTTAATTTTCACTTCACTAGCTTTGGGATCAGTTAAGGACTTGACTTAAAGCCATGTTTTTAACAATTATCAGAATGTTTTATTTTCAAAGACAGAGTATGCTAATGTAAGGTGTAACACCTTATATTAAGAATGTATGCTGAAGCATGGCAGAGATTAGTGACTTCAGGAGCCATTAGGACAGATAAATGTTTTTGTGGGTTTTGTGTAGGCCTCAGGGTCCAGATTTTTAGCACTGATTGGCTGAGCCCTTCAGGTTTCTATAGAAACCTTTTGTATGAGACTTTAAATAGAGGCTCTGCATGTACCCAGAAAGTAAGAATTCTCTGGTGTCTTTGGTTACAAGGCTCTTCTTTTGCCCAAAAGTCAAGTCTGATAATATTGAAAGGATCAGAGATAATCTGAAAGGAAAAATGCTATACAGATAACACATATGTGTATTACTTCTATCTTTTTGTGATTTTACAATTTATCTTATGCTTTATATAAATAAGCTGTCCAAAGCATATACTGCTCCCAAAAGTTTGTATACCCCATCTCTTAACACATGAACATTAAATACTTTGTCATTTCTTTAGAAAACACAACTGTTTCTTGTAGTTCTCAATGTTCATGAATAAATGACTTCTATAACAATTCATCATTACTAGTAGAATTACGCTCAGAGACAATGAAGCAAATTCTGCCATCATCTGGGAAGATAAGACTCTCAGTGAAGATCGATACTTGTGCCTGCTATATGTCATCTGTCTGTTTCCAAAAAATAATGTGTCTGTTTTAAGATGTATTTTGTATCATGATTTGCCCAGAAGGACGTGACTGTGCTAAGCACAAACAACCCACCCCAAATAGACTCATTGTAATAAATAAATAAATAAATAAAATACTGAGCCATGTTTCTTTGATCATAGGCAGTTTTTCTTTTTTAAGTCTTTCAACCCAAGTTCAGTCATCTCCAGCTCAACAAAATATTTCATCTCAGAAATAGCGAAGTGTCTTCCACAGTTTTTTCCATTTGTGAGATTTTTCTCTTGGGATTTTTTTTGCTTGAATGGTCCATTTTTCATGCAG
This sequence comes from Ardeotis arabs, assembly GCA_011801015.1. Classification (NCBI taxonomy): domain Eukaryota; kingdom Metazoa; phylum Chordata; class Aves; order Otidiformes; family Otididae; genus Ardeotis; species Ardeotis arabs. The sequence continues at coordinate 12,941 of JAAGAY010141085.1, read as the reverse complement.
CAGCCAAGGACAGTTTTTTCTTTTGATAAACTAAACTAACTTTGCTAAAAAAGTAAGTTCGAGGTTTTTTTTTTTTTTGAAGCAGACACTTTGAAGTTTTGCTTTTTAAAAAGCAAACTAAAAAAATTAAACCTTCTATGTTCTAATTGCTACTTTACATTTTCAATATTTTCAGAAAAAAAAATTAAAAGGCATCCAAGTTTCTGTTGAGAAACAGTCAGGACAGCCACAGAGATAGTGAAAAGTGATTATTTGTGGTTCACTAACTTACTACACTAGCTTTTGCCTACAGTATTCCTATCTTCTATACATTTGTTTTGAGTGATGGGTAAATGCACAATTATAATAACTGGAGTGGGATTTAAAGGAATATTATGCTATTATTTGTCCTGTAAAGTAAGCCTAGGCTCTTCGTACACTTTGGTTTTGTTCTTCCAGAAAATCCAATTTGTTCACACAGGCCATTTACATTTTTCTGCTTGGGATATCTCTAGTGATTAAGATGAATATGAAGACTGGATGTTGTACTTGGAGCTGGGAACTTCATGTACTACTACCAGGTAAGGAATCATGTACTACTTCTTTTTTCAACACTGTAGTTGTAGTGTAGGTGAAACTGGCCAAAACAGCCATCTTTCTAGAGAAGGACATGTCAATTATTTCCTACAACTCCGTAAATTCTTTGAATAGTATAGTGTAGTGTAGTGTAGTGTAATGTAGTGTAGTTCCGGTTAGAAGGGACCTTCAACAATCCTCTAGTCCAACTGCAAGTGGTGGTGAACAGATAAATGTTAGGTTGTTTTGGATGAAAAAGTTGACAGTATGATTCCTTGTGAGTGTAGTGGAAAAACATATTCAAAACAGAAACATCTGATGTCAGACAACTCGATACGTGCACTAGCTGAGCCCTCTGGAGCAAATCTAGAACTACTTGTAGGTGGAAAAAAAACCCCAAATAATATAACTTTTTCTTTCATGAGTATGTTTTTTATTTTTGTGTTGTTTTCTTCTTTACGCAATAATCCAAAGAGTCAAAATATTTTATAGTTGTACATTGAAACACCTGATAAAACACTGCTAAAATACTAACATTTTCAAATACTAATTACTTGGTCAATCTTGTGCATGACTCTGCATGCTTCTCAGCTTAATGTTCCATGAGTATGAATCTTTCAAACCTTGCCTGCTTAGCCCATCCTCATTTAAAAGATTGTATCTTGTTATAAAACAGAGAAACTGTTTGTAGTTGAAAGGACCATGACAATGCCAAAGAAAGGTGCAAGTTAGCTTGGATGAAGGTTCAAGGACATATTGTGAGTCAGGATAGAGGAGTGTTAGCACTGTATTGAATTATACTAGTTAATTTGAAAGCCATCTTACACTCGAAATTATTTTCAGCTCTATGATTTAGATGGTTCTATTGCTGCATGACTGTTCTTCCTTTTTCAGATGCACGTCAGTAAGATTTCTGCCTGAATATGGCACTTGCCAAATTTCTCATACATTCTTTCATAGGTCTTTCTCTTGTTCGTTGTGTAAGTTGATCAGGTAGAAGAATGTGTGTGTGTACTAGAAAGCCTGAAATGCTTCAATTTCAGAAAGATACCTTAACTTTGTCTTCCACGTGATGTTATTTCTTGGGACCTGAGTACCTAAGATACGGGATATATGGCCCTGGTTTTAAAAAAGTTTATCATGTTTCACAAAAAAAGCCCTGGGTAAACAGTTCTGATAGCTTCTTAGCTAGCATAATAGTCACTTCACAGAAAGCTGAGTTTCCTTTGGTTACATCCTATCTGGCATATTTTAGATGAATCCACTGAAGTTTAATGTTCCAAAAAAGACTTTACCAGCAATAGTTATTTTCTACTTAACTCCTCTGGACTTAGTTAATATAGGGTTTGTTTTTTTTTTTTTTACCTGTTCTTATTCAACACTAGTAGGAGTTTTGTCTGTGTAAATTTTCAGAACTTGTTTGAAAGTTACATACAGGAAGTGAAAAATCTCAATAATTTGTTTTTTCCTATTTGACCTTCAGGATACATCTTTGCAGTGCCTGGAAAAAGTGGCAAGCTTTGAAACAGCATTTGCCATTTCTAACGAAGGTGTATTTGTCTATGAGAGAGAAGTACATGCAATTCTGACAAAAAGGTCTAGAGCCCAACCCAATTCTAAGAATTTGTCTGTCATTCACAGTTGTCTATTAGTAAAAGTTACATCCCTAGTGAACTATAATTAAGTTATGAAGCAGTTCTTTGCAGAATCAGAGTACATTATACAAGAGCCAGACAATTACAAGCTTTCCAGACATGTCATGTCAAACATAAGCCTGTCAGCAAGGGCTCTGCAAATAAGAAAGCTTAGGTCTTGAATGAAATTTTTCATTACTGTTCTCTCCACATAGAGTCAGATTCCAGGATGTCTCCTGCATCTTTTATGACACAGATCAACTTTCTGCATTCACTAGAATCAGTAGATTGGATATGACTTGAATCATCATATATTCCTACTAAAAATGGCGTTGATAGTTCATCTAAGGATAATCTGAACCAAAGCTTTTCACTGAGTTGGCTTTGCAGTGTTAACAGTTTTCCTTTCGCTGTAAACTTTCTTTAAACATTGTTTTTTCAGTCTTTTTTTTTAACTGTCACTGCCTATTTGCTACTTACTGACTTAGCATCTATTGAGGTGATTCAGAATAATATTTTATTTATTGCTGATTGCCTCATGGTATGTAACACTAAGCAATTTGTAGAAAGAATAATCTTATCACTGTGACCTTAATAACTTTGTCCATCTGGGAAAGGAGTATGTGCATGAAAGCAGTTATAGAACTAGATTGTGTTGTTAACTACATCCCATTAGAATTTACTTTTTTTAAAAAAGGAAATTAAGTTTCTCTCAAAGCATTGTTTAAATTCTGTTACAAGCTGCTTTATTAGCAGTACTTTTGGGTTATATAGCTATTTTTCAAAATGGATGCAGGACGGGCTGAGCACTGAAGCTATTCAATATATTCATCTTCTGAGTGATTCATAATTCCAAACCATACGAAAAAGCTGAAAACTCAACTAAATCTCTAGTAAGCATTAGAAAGATTATGTTGCAAACATGCAGGTGTTGCACATGCACGGCCAGTGGCAAATCTGATGATGTAAAGAGCATAATAATGCAACAGTTTAGATCAAAAAGTCATTTTAAAAAATACATAATAACTTCAATTATTGAGAGCTCAGATAATCCATATATTATTTTAAAATTGCATAATCAGCTGGACTATAACAAGCCATGCTTTTAATCAAATTAATGAGTCTACAGTTCAGCACTCTTCATGACTCAGAAGAAAGTCTTCCCCTACAGCACAACTTCCTAACAGCCCTTCATGTATCACTCATTAAACACAGAATAGTAATACTACATAAGGCATAAGGACATACAGGACAAGAGATTTTGTAAACTTTAACCGTAGACAACTTTGGAAATCCCAGCTTTGTATCAAGACCTTTAAAAAAAGTTACTCAGAACACTTGTTATAATAAATCAACTCTATACATTCACCTGTTCTATGAAAATTGTGCATCGCTTCAACAAGTTTATTTCTATGAAATATTGTCACACAGTGAAATACTCTAAATACTTCTTTCAAAAATGACAATATTGAAAATACTATTGTATAAGTTTTTTCTTTTTCATTTTTAAAATAAGTTCAATATTGACAAAAATTACCAAAACCATCAGAAATCTGAGACAGCATCTACCCCGAGAAGACACACCTTTATGAAGCCTGAACTGAAATAAACAATAGTGATATCATCATCAAATAACAGGAAAGCTGCTTCTAGAAGGGTAATAATATTTGCAGAAAAAAAAGTAAATGATTCATGTTGAGTTCAGATGTATTTAATTATTTTAATGTCACATTATGCTCTCTCCGGCTCCTAATAAGAGTTTAATTACGAAAGTAATCATATTGACTCCTAGTATATGGCTAGAGTTCCAAATAGAAGGCACAATTATAGCAGGGCAGGCTCCTAGAAGAAGGTGGAAGAGCTAAGCATGTGGCTTTAAGTTTAAAAAGGACTCAGAACTATCACCAGAGTACTCAAAATCTAGCTATTTGTTGTTAGTGCTTCTCCAATAAACAGGCTGGTGCTAGATTTTGAGTAACCAATATTTAATATAAAATTATCCTGGATCAAAAAGTGCCAATGAGCTTTCAATATAGGTCCATATTTAAATCATTCAGCAAGACATAATCAATTTCATGTATCTGATTTGTGCAACCCTAATTTCGTTTGTCAACCTAAATAGCTGTTTCTCTTCCAAGTTAGCAAGACAACATATATCAATGTCTTTGAAAACATCGCTATGCTAACAGCTACTCCAACAAACTAGAGTTCACATTATTTCTGACACTGGATGTACTTCCTCCAAAAGGCAGTATTCATGGTAATGGCAAGCAGCATTTACAACTTTGCAACATTATTCCCAAAAGTGCTGCCTGACTCATGCTCATTTGAAAGAGTTTTCAGCTCTAGGGAAAATTACAGAATGTACTCTATTCTTGCAAAGGAGACTGCTAACAATGTCAGCATACAGCCAAAGACTATTATGTTTCTTCTAGAATAGTATAGAAATACAACATTTTCTATAGAGGAAGATTCAAAATTGTGTATGTGACATTTACACATACCTGTAACATGCCTTTAGAAGTATGCAATTACAGAAAACTATTTTAATTAAAGTTTATTATATAAGTCTCATGTCAGAATTTATAAGAAGAGAAGTGGTATAAAATATATGTTCCACTTCACCATCTTCTCCAAGCACGAAATTTTAGGCTCTGATTTTTGATAGCATTCCAAAGGTATTAAAATGATACTTTTAATGATTTGTTGTGGGTTTTTTTAAACTCATGAAAACTTATGATATTTGAATGTGTCAAGTAACATTTGCTTAATTTAGAAAGAAATATTTGTTCCTTAAATGGGAATGAAATACTCTTCACAGAGACATAAATGCCAGTTTGTAATTCTGCTGATGGTATTGTGTTGGCTGACTAGTCATCTTTTCTGCTCTGCAAAAATACTTTCATTTTATGTATGTTCTGAGCTTCAGCTTAGAAGTGTGGGAGCCTAGATACTTAATTTAATTTCCAGCATCTCTACAATATAAAGGTAAATTTAGTTATTTATTTATTAAAAACAACAACAAAACCTTAATATTTTCTCCATTTCAGCAATATTTGGGTTGTATTTGTCATCTTGAACACAACTTAACCAAATTCATGAGCTACACAACAGTAGACTCTGAATTCCGTGTGCATATATTATGAAGTATTTTTTCTTTTCCTAGCAAGCTATCTTTCTTACTATGGGAATGCTGTTAAATATTTGTGCCCTACTCCCATCAACAACTGTAAATAGGACAACTCATTTTTATGCTTTACTTGGAGACTTGGAGTAATAAACATGGCAGACCATGATGCCTGTAGAAATGACACTGGTGCTTTGCAATTGGCAGTGCTGTATTCTGACTTGTACTTCACTGAAGATTTAAATAAATGTCTTCAGCAAGTGATTTTTACAAACTATCACAGGAGGCAAGGATCTTGAAGCTTACTTAAATTTCACAGAACAGTTTGGGCAATGCAAGTACAGATAAGCAGTAGATGCATTTGGATGTACCCATGTTCATTTCAGTGGAAGTCAATGGAGTGAGGTACCTTAAGGAAGAGAGTAATAACAGAAATTCTTCCATCTCCTCATCCAGTATATTCCTATCATAATCAATAAACTGAAACTTATGGTTAAAATGACAGAAAACCGGAATGTACTGTACTTTCACAAGTCAAGTTTCTGTTGATGTAATGAAACAGTGGTAGTTTCCTTCATGGAAAAATGTATGGATTTTCCTTTCTGTTACAGGTGTTTGGGTTCTGGATATCTTTATTCTTGTCTAGCAAGATTATTTCTGTATGTTAGAAGAGATTACCGCTCTTTTATCTCTTAGGCATTTTATTGTTCCTCCCTCAAAGTCACCTTCAGGAAAGTAAAAATTACTTTCTGTTGTGGTTTTGTTTAGTGGGGGGGGGGGCGGGGCTAAGGTGGTACCTTCTGTAGGAAACTGCTAAAAGTTGTTTCCCCTTTGCTCAGTGGACTCGGCTGGGCCTAGGGCAGACCTGCTGCTGGCCAAGGCCGAGTCAATTGGTAGCAGAATGTTCCGTGATAACTCCTCTGCGATAATGTATTTAAGAAGGGGAAAACGGAAAAAAAAAAGAAGACAAGATGTGAAGAAGCTGAGCGGGGGCAGAGGTGCAGAGAGGGAGGCACAGGCCTCATGGGCCTTGCAGGCCTCACCCTCTGGCCTCTCGCCAGGCGGCCGACTGGGCCCAACTCAGCCCGGCCCGGCTGCAAGAAGTGGAGAGGAGATGAGATGGATGATGTGAAGAGATTCTGAGAGGCGTCTCCCAGCCTGTTGTGAAAAACTTTTCTTGTGAGAGAAACCGCTGCAGACTCCAAGGTCAGTGAAGAAGGAGGCGGAGGAGTAATGTGGCTCCTGGCCAAGATTCCCCTGCAGCCTGTGGTGATGACCATGGTGGAGCAGGTTGTCCTCCTGCAGCCCATGGAGGTCCACAGAGGTGCAGAGATCCACTTGGAGCCCGTGAAGGACCGCACACCAGGGGAGGTGGATGCCTGAAGGAGGCTGTGGCCCATGGAGGGCCCTCTGGGGCAGCCGTTCTGGAGGGACTGCACCCTGTGGAAGAGATGAGCTACGCCGGAGCAGTTTCACGAAGGACTGTGGCGTATGGGTGGGACTCCACACTGGAGCAGGGGAGGAATGTGAGGAGTTCTTCCCGCAACTATGAAGCAGTGGTGTAAAACAACGCGTGATGAACTGACCGCAACCCCCATTCCCTCTTCCCCGCTGTGCTCGGGGGGGGAAGGTAGTAGAGATAATGTTAAGCTTGGGAAGAGGGAGGGGTGGTGGGGGAGGTTATCTTGTTCTCTGTCTCATTGTCCTGCTAGTTTTAGAAATAAATGGTTTTCCCCAGGTTGAGTCTGTTTTGCCCGTAACGGTAACTTTAAGGATTTCCTCCCTGTCCTTATCTCAAACCTCGAGCCGTTTTTCTTCTATTATCTCTCCCTATTCTCTCGGAGGGTGGGGGGAGTGAGAGAGAGACTGCGTAGTCTGGTCCTGATCGGGGCTGAACTACGACACTTTCTTATCCCAAATTCTAATTGTAAAGTGTAATGATCATAGGTGGATAATGATAGCTGAACAGGGAACAGTATACAACTCAGATGAAACAATATTTTGAAATGAGAAATTACTCTTGTTGTGAGGAAAATAAATCAGTCATTCTGTATTTAATGTAGGAATTTCTGAAAACTTGATCTCCCCTTTTCTGTGGCAAAGAAGAAAAGTGCTCTGACATCTTCAGTGTATTTTTATTTTTTATGTTTCTGAATTAAAGAAATACCTGCGAGTGCAAGCCACTGTGTCAAGCACTACTATGCTGGCAAGTTGTGGTTGTGGTGTTGTGGGTTTGTTTGTTTTGTTTTGTTTTAAATAATATAAAATACATTATATTCTTCTGTATTTTATTATGAATAATATTTTCTGAATGAAACTTCATCCTAATTTGAGTGCCACTAAAATAAAGGTTAGCTTCTCTGACTGTATATAACTTCAGTGGAAAAGCTTTTATAAATTACTTTATTGTTTCACAGGCCTTGGAGAGTGCTGTTGTGGATGGCAATGACCATGACTCATCTGGCTATAGAGCTGGAAGTGTAATATTAAAAAAAATAAATAACAGGACTGAAAAGAGCATTAAATGAGGAAATGAGGCATACATGCATGAGATAGAGGTTAGTCTACTGTATGTAAGCAGATATCACCTAATTACCTGGGAAGCAGAACTTAGTAAGGAAAGGGCAAAATCATGAATGAACTAAAAGCGCTCTAGGACATGCCTGACTTCTCAAATCTATTGATTTCACTTCCAGCAGCAAGTGGCTGCCTTACTACCATTCTGCAGCATATGGAGGAATAGTTTGGAAATCCTGGTCTTTGAAAGGAAGGCATTATGATTGTTGAACGAGTGCTTTGTCTTGCTTATATATTTGTTATTATGATGAGTTTTTTGCATTGACCATAAGCAATTCATCATATTCAGTTTTCAAAAATCATGCTTTTTTATTAAAAAAAAAGAAAACATCCCAAAGCCACACCCTTAGTGTAGGATATTACTATGCAAACTTTTAACATACTAGAGCTGGAAATTGTAACATAAATTTTGTTGCATGAAGAACTGAACTTAGAAGTAGCAATGCAACTAGGGCAGTGCCTACTGTCCTTCACTTAGTAGAAGTCAGAGATCCCTTCCTATCCAGGAAGAGCATCACTGTTCTCATTTTTACCCCGTGTGCATTACTTTTGAGGAGTATTTACTCTTACCATGTATATTTTTTTCCTAGAAATTTTATTCTTTTACAGAAAAGAAAAGTAACTCTTCCTGATTTGGAAAGGCAGCTAAGTGTGAATTCAGTGCACAAACTTGCTTTTTGAAAAATCATTTGACAACTGACTGTAGCCTTGACTGGATGTCTTAGTTTAGCCCCAGTCGGGACCAGGGCTAAATAAAACCAGAACACTGGGGCAGAAACACTTTTCCTTTCCTGTAGCAATCATTCAAATGTGTTTATATGATTAGGTAAAACACCACCCCAAACCCTCCCCACTTTCCCCATTTTATGCAAAAAATGCTTGGACAGAATGAGTGTATTAAACTATACCTCCAGTAAATGTATTGAACTCTACCTGTAGTAAACAAATAATTAGGATATTTGGGCATACTGTTAATGTGTAATTGTGCTAATAATCATAAAAGCAGTGACATGGCCAAATCTCTAAGAACGTACATAAAGAACACTTATTTAAGTGGCATTTATGTCTTTAAAAATTCAGTGCTTACATATCCAAGAAAACTAAAGAAAGACATAGAATGAAATTGCTCAATAATTTTCATGTGAAACCTTGTTAACAAGTTACGCCAACAAGAGACACAGAGATTAATAGAGGTGTGCTCATTAACATTTTGCTGTTTGAGCAAATAGTTTTTACTCATAGAGGCAAATGAGATTTTTGCAGTTCATTTTTTCAGGCTGTGAAATGGTCATTACCATAGTCTGTTGGGAAAACTAAGAATAAAAATTACATTATAAGCCCACTTATTGAAGATATTAATGTATTAAATATATATTAATACCTTTAGAGTCTAATTATTTCTCATCAAAATAGATTATAGAGAGAGCGCTTTTTATTCCACAAATCGGATTTTGGATTTTGAAAGAAGTGAGAATGATATAATTGTAAGGGTTATGAGAATCTTTATCTAAATTTTATCTCTCAGATTTTAGGATAGTCTTCAGGGCAAGGCAGAGATCTGTAGGTCATTCCATAGAGGAATAACAGCAGATTGCAGGTCTCTTCTTTCCTAAGTTCAGGTTCACACTGGTCATGCCCCACAGATCCAAATATATACATGATGTCATATCATGAGTCTACTTACCCAGAGTCTTGCCAAAGCCATACTGATCTGTTTAGCTTCAGACTTGATACCACAGATGACACTGAAACACAAAGGTCAATTGTTAGTGCAATTATTGCACTTTCCAAAGGTCCTACATACAAGCTACTGGAATATTACTAAATTTAGGGTCCTGACAGAAGATCTGTTAGCATTTGTTACTTGTCTTATACAAGAGGGTTAATTTCCTGTATGTGTAAAACATAAATAAATCAAAATAATGTTTTGCTTCAATACCTTTTAAAGGAAAAGGACCACTGGAAAACTTAAGAACTAAATAAATCAGATTTCCCAATGTCTAGTCAAGCACTGTAAGCTAGAAAGTAAATTTAGAGATATCAAAGGAAAAGATACTTTGTATTAACTTATTGACAGTGGTTTAGAAAACAATACTGGTTGTAAAACAAAGTGACTTATTTATAGTATAGATTTGGATATTCCTAGGGGAAAAAAAAAAAAAAACCAACACCCAAATAAACCAACAAAAAAAAAAAAAGTGTTGTCTCTGGAGCTTAGATCATCTAGGACTTGGATACAACAAGAATGTAGTGGTTGCCCTTTCAGATATGCTCAGTGTTTAAACCCCAATTCAGGGTGGCATCTGAATTGGGACTATAAAGAAGTCTTTACAGCTGCAATTGTGGCGGTGAATTCAGGTTTCACACTCCCTACCAAAGTTTAGGATGGCTGGTAGTGGTTCTACATGCTTGGGACAAATTTTTGAAAGCAGAGATATTCGGGTGAAAGGATGGTTTATGTCCAGCGCTCACATTAATGAGGGTTCTTCTCTCATCTGGTACTTCACTCCTTTCCCTCTGCTATATGCATTTTCCACCATATTGAACTTCCAGGTGGGAATCTACTGTATGGTGGGAAGGAAGAACAGGGGCAGTGCAGTGAACATATTATAAGTCCATTTATAACATCATGTAAATACACAACTTTTTTTTTCTTCTCTTTTTTTTTTTTTTAATCATCTCCTACTGAAGTACTAGCAGCAAACTACAGCGGCCCATAGGTAACCTACTGTACATCTTCAGCTGAAGACTGATGGTCAAATGCAGATTTAAGAGTCCTGGCTTGCCTGGTTACAAAAGTGTCAGAAAGAACTCAAATAAGATGTAACAGGTATAAATGAGCAAATAAATTATGCATACAAAAATGATAGATGTGGATCTGACATGTCTTTCTACTTGGGAAAACAAAGATTTAATAACGATTTTAAAACCACAGAACTCCTAATTTTGAAAGGCGCTATGAAATTTCACTAAGCTATTTCTTATAAACTCCTTTGATTATGAAGCACCAGTCCTTGTTAAGCTGCTGTAATACACAATGGGTAAAATTGGAGATGTAAGTTTCTACATTTTCAGGTACATTACCTGCCATTTTTCATTCCACCCTTTCCTCACTGAGCCACAAAACAGAAAGCAAAGACCACCTGACCACCCCAGGCTCCATCTTTCTTCTCAGAAAATAAACTGTGATTCAACAGTAGTAGAGGTTACAAGTATTTTTTTTTTTTTTTTTTTTTTTTCCTTTAAAAATATCAGCTACATTAACAAGTCAAACTTGAATGCACTGTCTTTATTCTAAAAAAAAAGACCATATCTGTTCCTATGGATTTGACCTGAAGTATTTTCACTTATATCTATATATATAGTATAGTAGTTCAGTAGAATGGTAGGTCCTGGACTCTTGTTCATAACTGTCTTCATGCTTGAAGTCTTCTCCCTCAGCAAATATTGACCAAATACAGAAAATATTGTTTCTTGTGTTTAGCAAGATAAAACATCTGTCTTATTAGTGGCAAACAAAACTTCTGATAGAAAGCAGTGTGTACAAACCAGAACTGATGCAAACATTCTGACATTTGAAAGTTGCAGTTAGTCTCTTCCAACAAAAGATGGCAGTGCTCTGTTTTCTTCAAATGTGTAATGTCCATTCGTTTAAATTAAATGCTCCTAAAACAGCTCCCTTGTCTTTGTCTAGAATCTGCACATTGAGATCAGTATTTGTTATTACTGGTTAGCTAACAAGTTGGCCTTAGATTTTTTTTTTAAATGTACGTTCCCACAAGAAGTCCCAACAGTAAAAAACTAAGTGTCAGTAATTCACAAATTACTCTTGCAAATTTAAAAACCTCTTGGAGTCCATTTTAGAATTAACCATTATTTTATGGAAGCAGATTTTCAACAAATAGGAAATAAAAGTAACACAGTTTCCAAGATTCTCTTATCTTTTTTATATAATATACATTAACCATTTAGATTTTTATTCAAATGCCTATTGATCAAAGTATGTCTGTCTTTTCCTTGAAAGTTTCTGCTTATCTTACATATGTACCAAAAAGCAGAGATTTGTATATAAATTTGAACTTTTCCACTGGTTTATATCAAATTAGATAATTCTGTTAGGAATGAGTAATAATATCATGACTAGCATAAATTAAAAATTAGGAAGACAATTAGAAATTAATAGAATTTATTTTGTGTAAAATACAACACAGCCTCCACAGAAAAATGACAAAATAAATTTGCAATAGCTCTGTGATCCCTATTAGAACTTCTACCTGTTACCATGACTAAAGCTTAAAAAGAAAACAAAAGCCAAACCCAAAGCAGTAATAATAATATGTAAATGTCAAAAACCAATTTAGATAACACCAAGAAAAATAAATAAATAAAATAAAATAAAAATTAAATACCTCAGCACACCTCTACTTTTGGTCATCATCTTACTCTAATACGATCTGAAGTGTGTAACATCTAATGATAACTGAAATTTCCCGAAGCATCCAGAGTGCTTTATGTTAAGTGGAACCAAAGAGGTTCAGATGGGTTTGGATAAAGAGTGCAATTTACTTTCATTTTGGGAGGTGACTTGGTTCCTGTCATTTTTTTGTGAATCAGTGACAGGGTAATTTGTATATCTTGGAAGCTGCATTTCAAGTATTTTTTTCAGCCTTCTTTCTGGGTTTGTTTTCTAAAAATACTGTCATGTTGTGCTTTGAGAACACCTTTCCTGCTCTTTTTCAATCCTTTCCATACCTCTCTCCAAAACAAAGCTTTTATTTAAAAAGAAAGGAAAACTCTTAAGCGAATGATTCTACATTGTCTAAGAAGCATCTTCAACATGAAAGCAATGTTTTTCAGAAAGGATGAGTATGATTTTTTTTTTTCCGACCATAAGAAACTATTCAGAGCACAGTGAAATCCAAGAAAATCCCCCACAGTTCTGATAGGTGCCATTTTGAATGTGATCATCTGCAGTAACAGGGAAGCCTAAGTAAAAAAAAAAAAAAAAAAAAAAAAAAAAAAAAAAAAAAAAAAAAAAAAAAAAAAAA